>JAWQEG010004428.1:2500-136660 GCA_033782935.1 Petrolisthes cinctipes
TTCTTCCTCCCTCTATTCTCCCTTCCTCTTCTTTCTCTCTTCTCTCTATTTTCCTTCCTTTTTTAATCCTTTCCTCCTTATCCTCCCCTATTGTTTCTTCTCTCTCTATTTCCTCTCTGTTTTCCTTCGTTCCCTTTCCTTTCCTTTTCCCTCCCTTAAATTCTCCTCTCTGCTTTTCTCTCCTTCCTCTCTATTCCCCTTCGTTCCATCCACCCTTCTTCCTCCTCCCCCTCCCCCCAATTCTCCTTTCCTCTGAGGTCTCTTCCTTCTCTATCCTCCAGTAATCCCTCCATCCACCCTTCTTGAATCCCTTCCTCCTCCTCCCTCCTCCCCCCTCCTCCATATTCTTCTCTGGTCTCTCCTTTCTCTTTTCTTCTCTGTTTTACGTCGTCCCCTTTCCTTTCCTTTCCCTCCCAATTCTCCCTTTCCTTTCCTCCTCCCCATATTCTTCTCCTTTTCTTCACTCTCTCATCTATCCATCTCCTTTCCTTTCTGTTTTCCTTCTTTCCATCTTTCCTTTCCTCCTCCCCATATTCTTCTCCTTTTCTTCACACTCACATCTCTCTCATCTGTCCATCTCTTTTCCTCTCTGTTTTCCTTCATTCCATATTTCCCGTTTTGTCTTTTCCTTATAATTTCCCTCATTGATTTCTTTCCCTGATTTCCCAACTTCCCAAACCATCTCTTCTCTCCTTCCTCCTTCTTCATCACTTCCCTTCCTTTCATTACTGTTGTATTTTTCCTCCTTTCTCACTCCTCTCCCATCCACAATTCTTCTTTCCCTGCTGCTTCCCTCCCTTCCCTTCCCTCTTTTCTTTCCTCCCTTCCTGACAAAAATTTCCATGACTGCCTTCCATCCCTTCCTCACCACCCCTCTCCTCCCACAATTCTTTCCCTGTTTCCTTCTCACCCTCACTCTCTCCTTTCCTACTTTCTCTTCTCCCTTTCACAAATATTTCCCTGCTTTCCTCTGTCCTTTCCAATTTTTTACTCTCCTCTCTCCCTTCCACAATTCTTTCCCTGCTTCCCACCTTCACTCTCTCCTTTCCCAATTTTTTTACTCTCCCCCTCTCCCTTCCACAATTCTTTCCCTGTTTCCTTCCCACCCTCACTCTCTCCTTTTCCAATTTTTTACTCTCCCCCTCTCCCTTCCACAATTCTTTCCCTGCTTCCCACCTTCACTCTCTCCTCTCCATTTTTTTTACTCTCCTCTCTCCCTTCTACAATACTTTCCCTGCTTCCCACCTTCACTCTCTCCTTTCCATTTTTTTTACTCACTCCTCTCCCTTCCACAATTCTTTCCCTGCTTCCACCTTCACTCTCTACTTTTCCTATTTTTTACTCACTCCTCTCCCTTCCACAATTCTTTCCCTGCTTTCCACCTTCACTCTCTCCTTTCCAATTTTTTACTCTCCCCTCTCCCTTCCACAATTCTTTCCCTGCTTTCCACCCTCACTCTCTCCTTTTCAATTTGTTACTATCCCCTCTCCCTTCCACAATTCTTTCCCTGTTTCCTTCCCACCCTCACTGCTTTCCTCTCTCCATAGCTCTCTCCTTTCCTTCCCTATTCTCTCCTTCTTACCTCCTACATTATCACTGTCTTCATTTTCATCTCTATGGGTCGTATTCAAGAACATCCGTGCATGGTGTTGACGATGGATGGCGTGGTACCGATACTATAGCTCTGTTGTTTACCTATGTACCCATCGTAGTGGTGTTGAACCATCGTACGCACCACCAATTAATGTTCTTGAATATGGCCCTTAGACCTTTCTATATTTTTATTATTATTATTTTTTTTTATTTTTTTTTTTCAAGACAACATCATCTGTTACATTTTGTGCTTACTGTCCCACCTCTCAATCACCTTCTTCCACGGGCGCCACATGACCTCGCTGTTGCTGCGCCTAATATCAATCAATCAATTAAATAATCAATCACGACAACATCAATATCAACAGATGAACACACAAATCCGTGACACAGAAACATTGACGACTAATGTGAGATGTTCATACAGTATAATAATAATAATAATAATGATGATAATAATAATAATAATAATAATGATAATAATAATAATGATAATAATAATGATAATAATGATAATAATAATGATAATAATAATAATAATAATAATGATGATGATGATGATGATGATGATGATAATAATGATAATGATAATAATGATAATAATAATAATGATGATAATAATAATGATGATAATAATAATGATGATAATAATAATGATGATAATAATAATAATAATGATAATAATAATAATGATAATAATAATAATAATAATAATAATAATAATAATAATAATAATAATAATAATAATAATATTCTAGGCAAAGAATGAGTGACGTGAGGGTGTACAGTCACGAGTCATAATAGGTATCCAGGTCTTGTTGTTGAAGTTTCGAATTATCTGACCTACAAGTGAATCCATTCCAATGTTTATCCTGTCTCTTCTTAGTAAATATTTACCATCAGGCTATTCGAAGCACACCTGGATACTTATTTTGGCTCGTGATTGTACACTCGCAATCCAAAATATGTATCCAGGCTTGCTTCGAATAGCCTGATCGAGTATTAATTAAGCGAGCACAAGCAAATATGAAACAGGATAAGTGTTGTAATTGGTTCACTAGTATGTCAAATGATTCGAAACTTCAACAAGACCTAGATACAAATATGAAACAGGATAAGTGTTGTAATTGGTTCACTAGTATGTCAAATGATTCGAAACTTCAACAAGACCTAGATACAAATATGAAACAGGATAAGTGTTGTAATTGGTTCACTAGTATGTCAAATGATTCGAAACTTCAACAAGACTTAGATACAAATATGAAACAGGATAAGTGTTGTAATTGGTTCACTAGTATGTCAAATGATTCGAAACTTCAACAGAACCCTCGTTAGTAACATTAAGGGGAAAGTTTTGTGTTGGTAAATCTGGAGCAACTGAATCCTCCAAACTATTCCAAGCAACAGAACACCATTATTTTTGTTCATCTGGTCCTGTTTCCTGGCATACTTTGGAGGAATCAAGGCACTCCAATGTACCAAAAAAGAATTACCACCTTAAGAAGTGATTTGTTGCCTGGGATAGTTTGGAGGAATCAGTAGCCTCCAGATTTACCATTACGAGGTTCTTTCCCATAGCACATTGTTTTGGGTGGTAAATCTGGAGCAAATGATTCCTCCAAATTATTATAGGCAACAAGATACCATTATTTTTCTTCATGTGGGTCTGTTTCCTGGCAAACTTTGGAGGAATCGAGACACTACAGTCTATTAAAAGCATACTATCCCCTTAAGGACCAGGTGATTCTGTATGTGAGAATTGGGGGCTTCTGATTCCTCCTGTCCATGCCATGAAACAAGCTCCTTCCATAGAGGTGTGTGTGTGTGTGTAAAAGTGTGTTTGTGTATGTGTGTGTGTGTGTCTGTGTGTAAGAGTGTGTGTGTGTGTGTGTGTGTGTGTAAAAGTGTGTGTGTGTGTAAAAGTGTATGTGTGTGTGTGTGTTTCGTGGCAATATTTGAAGGACCCACTTGCTCCAATTTTCTGACCACATCACAGGGTTCCTTAACAAGTAACCTACATACATTCTGGCTGGCTGGCTGGCTCGTATATTTGCCAGAGTTTAAACCATCCAAAAAGGGAGTCGACCCATTCCCTCTGCGGCTCTTTTGTCGGCAGGTGTAAAGACGTGGGTTGAGAGTCATTTGGTTTGCTGTCCTTTCATTTACTGCTTCACTGAATACTAACCTTCCTTTCAGTGATGTTTAGGCCAGATCGTCGACGTGTGTGGTCTATCTGTTTGTCTATATCTTCTGCTGGCCATCCTTGTGTGTGTGTGTGTGTGTGTGTGTGTGTGGATTGGGGATTTGTTTGTATGTGTGTGTGTGTGTGGACTGGGAATTTGTTTATTTGTGTGTGTGTGTGTGGATTGGGAATTTGTGTATTTATGTGTGTGTGTGTGTGGATTGGGGATTTGTATGTGTGTGTGTGTGTGTGTGTGTGTGGACTGGGAATTTGTGTATTTATGTGTGTGTGTGTGTGGACTGGGAATTTGTGTATTTATGTGTGTGTGTGGGTGTGTGTATGTGTGTGTGTGTGTGTGTGTGTGTTAATGCTAATCATATGTGTGTGGATAAGCACGGGTATCGTATTCCTTCCTTCCTTCCTTCAATCATCCATTCATTCATTCACTCAGTTATTCATTCATTCATTCAGCCATTCATTCTTTAATTCAGTCAGTTTGGACATGGTATGATTTTAAGGACCCCCATGTTGTAGTCAGAAATTTGGAGGTTAGTGAGTCCTTCACACATTGCCACGAAACACACACACACACACACTCTTACACACACACACACACACACACACACACACACTCTTACACACACACACACACACACACACACACACACACTCTTACACACACACACACACCTATATGGAAGGAGCTTGTTTCATGGCATAGTCAAGAGGAATCACAGAAGCCCCCAATTCTCATATTCTCGTATTGAAGGAGCTTGTTTCGTGGCATATATAGTCAGGAGGAATCAGCAAAAGCCACCACCATGTCTCATACAGCCTTCAAGACGAGGACGACTGGAGGCAAAACTACAACCATGATGACATAAAGGATAATAGTTGTGTGAGTGGGAAAGGGGGTTGTGGGGGGCGGGTTCCTTGAGGGGGGTTGTTGAGGGAGGTGGGTGGGGGTTGAGGGAGGTGGGTGGGGGTTCCTTAAGTGGGGGTTGAGGGAGGTGAGTGGTGGGTCCTTAAGAGAGTGGGGTTGAGGGAGGTGAGTGGGGGTTCCTTGAGGGTTGTTGTTGAGGGAGGTGGGTGGGGGTTCCTTGAGGGGGGTTGTTGAGGGAGGTGGGTGGGGGGGTCCTTAAGAGAGTGGGGTTGAGGGAGGTGAGTGGGGGGGTCCTTAAGAGAGTGGGGTTGAAGGAGGTGAGTGGGGGGGTCCTTAAGAGAGAGGGTTGAGGGAGGTGAGTGGGGGGGTCCTTAATAGAGTGGGGTTGAGGGAGGTGGGTGGGGGTTCCTTAAGTGGGGGTTGAGGGAGGTGGGTGGGAGGGTCCTTAAGAGAGTGGGGTTGAGGTAGGTGGGTGGGGGGTCCTTAAGAGAGTGGGGTTGAGGGAGGTGAGTGGGGGGGTCCTTAAGAGAGTGGGGTTGAGGGAGGTGAGGGTGGGGGGTCCTTAAGAGAGTGGGGTTGAGAGGGCAGTGGGGGGAGGTCAGATGAGGGTATGTGTGGGGCGGTGAGGGGTTTCTTGATGGGGGTTAGGAGGTGAGGGTGGGGTGGGGGGGTTTCCTTGAGGGTGGGGGGCGGTGAGTGGGGGATTCCTTAAGGGGGGTTGAAGGGCGGTGAGGGGATTTTGAGGGGCAGTGGGGGGTTCCTTGAAGGGGGTTAGGGTAGGGGTAGGGGCAGTGGGGGGGTTCCTTGAAGGGGGTTAAGGTAGGGGCAGTGGGGGGTTCCTTGAAGGGGGTTGGGGTAGGGGCAGTGGGGGGTTCCTTGAAGGGGGTTAAGGTAGGGGCAGTGGGGGGTTCCTTGAAGGGGGTTGGGGTAGGGGCAGTGGGGGGTTCCTTGAAGGGGGTTGGGGTAGGGGCAGTGGGGGGTTCCTTAAGGGGTTGAGGAGCAGTGGTGGGTAGGGGGGGGGGTAGTTGAGGCGGTGGGGGGTTTCTCTCTTAAAGTTTATTGTCTTTTTTTACGGTTTGTTGATCTCAGAGTTGTGGATCATTGTAAAGTGGCGATGCTGACTGACTGACTGACTGACTGGTTGACTGACTGACTGACTGGTTGGTTAGTTGACTGACTGACTGACTGACTGGTTGACTGACTGACTGACTGGTTGACTGACTGACTGGTTAACTGACTGACTAACTGACTGACTGGTTGGTTGGTTGGTTAGTTGACTGACTGACTGACTGACTGACTGACTGGTTGACTGACTGACTGGCTGACTGACTGACTGACTGGCTGGTTGACTGAGTGACTGACTGACTAACTGACTGACTGGCTGGTTGACTGAGTGACTGACTGACTGACTGGTTGGTTGGTTAGTTGATTGACTGACTAACTGACTGGCTGGTTGACTGACTGACTAACTGACTGACTGGTTGGTTGGCTAGTTGACTGACTGACTGACTAACTGACTGACTGGTTGGTTGGTTGGTTAGTTGGCTGACTGACTGACTGGCTGGCTGGTTGACTGACTGGTTGGTTGGTTGGTTGGTTAGTTGACTGACTGACTGACTGACTGACTGACTGACTGGCTATTACCCCCATAAATATTACTCATCCTAACTCACCTCACCAAAAATCAAACCATTGAACTCAAAGAAAAGAAAAGAAGCAACAGTATCGTCTTGTGAGCCATCCATTGTAATCTGTATGCTGTAAATAAACTCTTCCCTGTGTGTGTGTATTCAGAATGGTACATGTGGGACTGCATGATGGTAGAGGTGGTGGGGAGGAGAGATGTTGCATGGGTTATATGATGCTGTCTGTCTGTACTCGTGGTGATCTAAATATATGACCCACCCCCGCCAACCTACCTCATACACCACACACACACACACACACACACACAACACTCTCCCTTACACACACACACATCACTCCCTCTTGCACACACACATACACCACACATCACTCTCCCTTACACACAAACACACATATCACTACCTCATACACCACACACACACACACACACACACACACACACACACACAACACTCCCTCTTACACACACACACTACTCTCTCCCTTACACACACACACACACACACACTACTCTCCCTTACTCACACACTACTCCCCCTTACACACACACACACACACTACTCTCCCTTACTCACACACACACACTACTCTCCCTTACTCACACACACGCTACTCCCCCTTACACACACACACACACATACAGCACACACTACTCCCTCTTACACACACACACACACATACACACACACACACACACACTACTCCCTCTTACACACACACACACACACACACACACGAATAAGCCAAGTTTATAACCATCAGTAGTTCAGTACCTCTCTCTCTCTCTCTCTCTCTCTCTCTCTGTGTGTGTGTGTAGCCTCGCCTGCCGACCATATATTTCTGATGCCCCGAGATTCACATTACGACTGAAACTTTGGAAGAAAAAGAACTTTACTTCATCGCAGCCGACGTCTAGCTCCCCCTCCTAACTGTCTACTCTCTCTCTCTCTCTCTCTCTCTCTCTCTCTCTCTCTCTCTCTCTCTGTAATATTATTTCTCCTACTCTCTATCTACAAATTATTTCTTATCTTACTCCAAAAGCCATTCCTTACATTAATCATCTTAAAATCTTATTCCTCTCTCTCCTTTCTCCTACCCACATACATGTATTTTACTTTACCTTACTCCAAATACCTTTCCTTACAATCACATTCTAATACCACTCTTTCTTTTCTATAATGAATATTGCTTCGCTGTAGAACTTGTCAGTACAGTCGATCGTTTGTCCCTTGGTGTGTGTCATTGTGGAATGGCCTTGGTGAATCTGTCTTTGATGGTGTAGGACTGGCTGGCTTCAAGAGTAAGGCTAATATGTTTTTATTGAGTTAACTACTCATCTTTCTTTCTCTATGCTGTTTTCTTTTCTTTAGGTTGGATTCATTGGGCTGGGGTCCTCGGATTGATAAAATACTTGCATTCTCTCCCAGCTTTGTGTCTTTGGTCTTTTATGATAATAATAATGATAAAATACCATATTATAGAGAGCACAAGAATAAGGCCCAGACACGGGCGTCGGGCGCTTTGGTGGTCGCCACGCCAGGACGACACGAGTGGTCCTTGTGTGGCTGATAACGGCGATTGTGGTTTAACTGAGAGACGTGGTAGACTTGCAGTCTGGCAGAGTCAAGGCCACTCGGGCAGAGTATAGGATATTTAGGGCAGTGAAGCCCGTGCATGGCCTAGGAATATTCCTTAGCCATGGACCCATCGTGTGTCCGGCTGGCGGCGGCACGGAAGCGACCAGCCCAGTGACAACCAAAGAGGTGGAAAAAGTATGGTGGCCACCGAGCGACTACATGTGGTCCGTGTGTCCCGGGACTGAAATACAAATCGCTGCCACACGTGGTGTGAATCAGCTTCTCCTGACCACAGACACCAACACACTCACTGGTGTGTTGGGGTTGGTCTTAAAACAATGGAAACCTATGACAAGCCACATCCCCAACTACTATGTGTGGTCCTTATGTTAACACGTGTAAGAATAACCACTGCTGGTGGAATAAACTTTATTATTATTATTATTATTATTATTATTATTATTATTATGTGGCCACCACAAAGCGCCCATGTATCCCAGGCCTAAAGAGTAAAGTACCGTATTATAGCCAAGCCGAAATGACCCACTACCAAAGTACCGAGTTTGAGACGGACCGAACAGTACACATGTGTATTGTTTTTGAAATCGTTAATGGCAGCCTTAGTCGACCTACTCTTGGAGGGGAAAATTACTCCTGACAACCTCTTATCATGGCTAGACGGGGCCCATGTGGTACGTCAATCCCTCTATTACATTTATATTACATTTGAGGTTATTTATGGTGCTTTGTAGTGTGAAATAAGGCGTGATATGAGGTGGTACAGTGGGTGGGGTTTGTTATGATGATGGCTGCTACTCGTTGTTACACTCAATGTTTTATCTTTAAAAGGGAAAAGTTCAGTGTTGGTGGTAAATCTGGAGCAACTGAATCCTCCAAACTATTCAAAGCAACAATAGGCCACCATTATTTTTTTGTTAATCTTTGTTATATATTAGTAGGAATCAAGACGCTAATGGGTAAATGTTGAAATAATTGCCGATATTGCATACGGTTTTCCTATCTTCATTACCCACTAATAGAGACCATTTTAACACAATTTTCTTCTATGGCATTTCCTCCGCAAATGCCCCATTCAAATACCCATATTCAAATGGGGCATTTTTAAATTAGCCTGACCTTACCTAACCTAACCTAGACCACAGCAGACTACCGGGACCTAACCTGGGCAAACTACCGGGAAATAACCGTGGCAAAGTACAGGAAATGACCGGGGCAAAATACTGGGACCTAGCCAGATCTGGCAACACTGCTACAAAATGGTAATTCTTTCAATAAATACTCTCTAATGAACTAAAAGTAGACCTTCTTAAAGCTGATCTGGTAATTATCCAGTATATTGTCGTTTAGTATTATGATGTTTTTAACTTTTATACCCACTAATTTATACCATTCTAAGACACTTTTCTTCTATGATATTTTCTTTGGAAATGCCCCATTTCCAAGATAGGGCATAATCATATGGGGCATTTTGGAATTAGCCTGACCTACCTAACCTAACCTAACCTAGACCGCATCAGACTACCTGGACTTAATGGTATTATTGAAAGAATTGCCGTTTTGTAGCACTGTTGCCAGATCCGGCTATGTCCCAGTATTTTGCCCCAGTCATTTCCTGTACTTTACCACGGTTATTTCCCGGTAGTCTGCCCAGGTTAGGTCCCGGTAGTCTGCCCAGGTTAGGTCCCGGTAGTCTGCCCAGGTTAGGTCCCGGTAGTCTGCCCAGGTTAGGTCCCGGTAGTTTGCCCTGGTTAGGTCCCGGTAGTTTGCCCAGGTTACGTCCCGGTAGTTTGCCCAGGTTAGGTCCCGGTAGTCTGCTGGGGTCTAGGTTAGGTAAGGTCAGGCTAATTTCAAAATACCCCATTTGAATATGGGTATTTGAATGGGGCATTTGCGGAGGAAATGCCATAGAAAAAAATAGTGTTAGAATGGTCTAAATAAGTGGGTAATGAAGGTAGAAAAACGGGACTCCATAACGGCAATTTATTCAATATTTACCAACCTAACCTGAGCAAACTAACGGGTCCTAACCGCGGTAAAGTACCAGGATCTGAGAAGGGCAAACTACCGGGACCTAGCCGGATGTGGCAAAACTGCTACAATACGACAATATCCTGGATAAAAACAGTTGATATTCCTTTGGCTGGGAATTATTACACATTCTGCCAGGGTTTCAGTTTGTTTTGCGTATTATTGTATTGACTATTATATGTATACAGGTTGTGGTTTGTGTGTTATGCTTGTGGTAACATGGGAGATATGGAGTGATATATTCGATCAATATTCATAGCTTAATTGTTTTACGAGAGCAGTATTTTTAACTCAGGCTAATATGATCATTTTTTTACGAGAGCTGTGCCTTGACTAAGGAAAAGAATAATATATACACAGATTATTGTCCATTTCATTACCTTTGTTACAAGAGCTCTGCCTGGACTAAGAAAATAAATAATATATACATACCGGTAGATTATTGTCCATTTCATTACCTTTTCAATGACGGAAGCGGTCTTAAGGGAAAAAAAATTTGTTGGTGAATTGGAAGGTCTCCGATTCCTCCAAACTATACCACAAAACAGATCCCCTATTACGAGTCAGTAGCCTTCCATTTCACCAAAAAGAGAATCTCCCCTGATATTAGGTCCAATGGGTAGACACAATCCAGGTTAGGTCAGGCTAGTTAGTCTAGTGACAAGAAAATGGTTATCCCCCTCATTAATAATATAATATTTATATATAATGGTTATCCCCTACAGAAAAAAAATAAATCAGCATAAAATATTAGGCAGAGCTCTCGTAAGGAAGTACTGTACCAACACGAGATCGCTATTGTTTTAACCTAGAGGTAAATTTCCAGCTTTATTGCCAACTCGAAAACTTTTTTTTGACACCCTATCCCAGCATTGTGGATCATTCTAAGACAGTAATGCATAAATAGTACAGTACAATGTTACAACATGCTCATTCATTAAATTATATATTCTTAGGTCTAAACTGCAGTTAATTCTTTGTATTCAATAATGTTTTGTCTTTCAGGATGGAGTACTAGAGGAACTATCAAGCCTAAGGGCGGAGTTTGTGCCTGTTTTCCTCAACTTTCTCCGGGACCAATCAAGAAAGTGAGTTGCTTTTAGAAGTTTTTGAAACTAATCTAGAGTTTGACAAGATAAATTACGGTAATTATGCAGTCAAAGTTTGATATGTCGACAAGGCAAAAAAGTATTGATTAAAAAATTCACTTTGGAATTCAAAACAATGACAGAAAAAATGGGGAAATTTTCTTGCTATTTGGCATTTTCTGACTTACGCTTCTATATAACGGGTTTAGATTTGGCATGGCAGGACACAGCAACTCCTTGTTTGAATACATATAAGTAGGCCCTGATTATCAGCAGCTATGGTTCAGAGTGATCATCCTAACAATAAAAGTGTTGTGCGGTAGTGATTAAGGCATTTGTATTACAGTATATGTTAATGTGATGTTAAGGTTTACTTGAAGTGTACTTTACTCAAGTTTCTAATTTAATTCATAATTTATAGTACTGTGCTGTAATTTATAAATGATATTGTAAGTGAAAAGTTATTTTAATATGGTTGATATTCTATCTATCTATCTATCTATAGCTCCGACGCCTCGTTCCCTCCGGGAACTCCCCCCAAGGGGGTGGCCACGGCAGAAGTGTCTCCAGTTCTCCCTGTTCCAACACTCCCTCCTTACTTGTTCAAGCCCTACTCTGCCCCTCACGTTTCTCTCCTTTACATACTCTTCCACTCTGTTCTGCCATCTGACCGGAGGTCTGCCTCTCACACCAGGTCCCACAACTTCACTTCCATACACCTTCTTTACAAATTCCTCGCCTTGCATTCTCTCCACATGTCCAAACCATCTCAATGTATCACGTTTCACTCTCTCAACCACTCCACACTCAATGCCAATTGCCTTCTCACTCATACCACATCTCTCATACACACTCTCATTACTTTCTCCCTCGCATCTAGTAAGTCCACATGCTCCTCTCAAGTAACTCATTTCCACAGCACCTATTCTAGACTGATGAGCCCTACTCCATGTCCATGTCTCCCACGCATATGTCAGTGTTGGCAGGATTATACTATTTCGTAGTCCCCTTTTCACTTCCATACTCACACTTCTACCCTTCATAATCCTCCCCAGTGATCCTATGACCTGTCTACCCTTCACTGCTCTCTCCCTAATTTCTCCTTCCATACTTCCATGTTTACACATAACTGTACCCAGGTACTTAAACTCCTTCACTTCCTCCATCCTCTCGCCCTTCAGAGTTATCTCACACTTCGTCCCAGTTGGCACAGCTACTCTGTAAGGTGTAGCAAAGTTAATCACTTCAGTTTCTGCTCTTTCAAATACCATCACTTTACTTTTACCTACATTCACCTTCAGTTTCCTTCGTTTACACACAGACTGAAATTCGTCCACCACTCTCTGTAAATTCCTTTCATTCTCAGCCATCAGCACAGTGTCATCCGCAAACAAACTTGCCACCAGGGACCAATTTGCTTCATTCAGCCTCAACTTCACCCCCAGACCATTCACTTTGGCTTTCACCTCTCTCATACAACCATCCATATATATATTGAACAATCATGGTGACATAACACACCCCTGTCTCAGCCCTACACTAATATTAAAACTCTCACTTAGATCACCCTCTACCCGTACACATGCTTTTGCATCTGCATAAAAAGCCTCAATGCTTTCATTCATAGGTAATGTCATGGAGTGTGTAAATTCTGATTATAGATACTGAAGAGAACTGTCTTATTATAATTGTTATATGTGGTGTCATATTGATTGGTTGTGCTGTTGCAGTGTGGTAAAGGACAGTGTATCAACATCAGGATCATCCCTGGTAAAGGGAGCCAACTCTGTGCGTGTGACAAAGTATATCTCCCCCGGCAAGAGTTCCTCCTGTCGCCCACACCCCCGGAGGCATGGTAGTCTACTCAAGGCCAAGACACTTAATTTCTCAGACTCTCCTCCTAAGGTATGTCCAGGGGAGGTCATTGCAGGAGCCTCATCAAGATTTACACATAAGGTTGCAGGCAAAATTATTACTTATCCTGCTGCTGTTTGCCAACCCTTGGCTTTTTTAACATATCATGATTGTGAGAGTAATTTTAAAGGTAGTGCAGAGTTGTGCTGTAGATGTGTACCATACCAGAGCTCATGATTCCTTTGTTTTATAACTGGAAAAGATTGAATATGCATATTTCAGGAGGGAAGTTTATTAGGATGTGTTATTGATATCATAGCTGCATAGTTCCTAATCTCTACTGTAGAACAATGCTCCTACCATGATTGCTTGTAATTTCAATAATTTGCTGCAGTATTACAGAAAATTACTCAAATTTTACCCACAGTTAATGAATAAGCTGTAAAATTCCAACATTGATTAGTAAACTTGCCTCTTTTTGAAATATTTTTAATGATGTAGGATAGTTTAGATATAATTTTAGTGGATGAGAAACTTGCTTATATTTAATTCCCTGACTATGAAATATTAGTTTGCAATTAATATATTATAATTTGGTGAAATGACTGAAGTTATGAGTCACAGTGAGAATTGACATCAGTATTACCCCTCAGGATGTCTGTGGTGGTGGTGGTAGTGAAAGTCACATCCCAGAGCTGAGCCAGCTGCTGCGAGAATCAGACCTGTCTCCATCCTCCCCACGTCATGGTTGCTGGACAGAATATAGCAACAGTTGTACTTCCACCCCACGCCATGGTAAGGGTTATAAGGAGTCCTCAAGAACACCCCAACACCGGGGAAGGAAGCAGGGGGGAGACTCAGAGATGAAACACAGTGAACAGCGCCTCAGTTTAGGAGACTTTCTTTCTCCTGAGGTAAAAATGACAAATAAGAAGAAAAGTCCTCTGACCAGGCATGTAGGTGGCTCCCCAGGGTTGCGAAGTGGAACTGGAATGGAGACTAATTGGACTAAGAATCATCATGACTCTCTGCCAATACTTGATTTGAGTGACCAGGAGGCTTTCCCAGTGGTTGGTGTCACCCCACCACCTTCAGGAAAACAACAGAAACGTAGAATCAACCCTACACGTGTCACCCCTTCCTCCAGCAGGCGGGGTGGCCGTGGGGTTGTGATGGGATCCAGGGCAGTGTTTGGGGAACCTCAGAGTTGTGCTCCCACTTCTCCCTTCCTACAACAACAGGAAAATGGCACCACTACTTTGGAGATGGAAAGGGAGCTGTTGCGGCAGGAGCGTCTCAGGAGGCAGGGTGGAGAAACTGGAGTAGGAGAGAGGGCTGGGGATGTTAGGAGTGGAGACGGCCACTGTAATCAGGATTCCCAACCACTTCTCCCTAAGGCCACTGACAAGGCTCCAGAGATGGTGGAAGCAATACTAGAACTAGTCACCAAAAGAGAAATCATTGATGTGTTGTCCAGAGTATATGCAAAATTGTTGTTGCACAATATGGCCCCAAACATTATGGTGGAGCTGTACTTTCTCATGCAGCTTCTCACTGTTCGTGTGGCATTAGGAATGGAGCTAGATAAAAAACCAGAGGAAGAAAATGGAGGAGAAAGTGATTTGGAAATAATAACTAGGGAGTCCTGTCTGGCCACTATTCACAATTGTGTATATTTTGCAGTGCAAGTGTTGCTGTTGGTATGGGATCTGGTGAGCCAATTGGACCGTGGCACACTCCAACTACTATCAGAACATCCCCGTGTTATTTGCTTCTCCACAGAATTCCATGGCTGTCTCCTTTCTCACTTAAAAACTCCCTTTCAGCCCCCAGTTGTTCTTCAGGCTAAGTCACCCATTGCAAATGTGTCTTTCCAGACTGATACTGACACCCGCAACAACTTCCCCAGTGATCAGGCATTTAATATCTTTAGAAAACAACGGGACTTATTTTATGAGATGTTACGAATATGGGAAGGTAGCCACCTCACACCTGGTTGGAGCTTCAGTTATGCTCTGGGTCCACGAATCAATCAGATGCTTTCCTTTCATTCCACTCCAACCAACTATGCCCATTTTGCCCGCCTCTTTCAATCTCAGTTGCTGACAATGTGCACAGGAGACCAAGCCTGCCCTTTCAAACAACAAGATGCAGAAGACCTTGGGTTCCTAACCACCTTGCGTGTTCATCAGCCAGGGAAGTATCAGCGTCTTTATGAACGACTAGTGACGCCCTCCAAGTTCGGTGGTCCCTGTCCTGCCCCAACCTTCCCTGGAGCACAGGACTTCTTTCGTGCCTTCCTGGTGACTGCTGACAGCCCAGCTTTTAACTGCCACCTTCGGGATGTTCTGACATCTGAGATCCTCATAGTGAGTGAACAAAAGCTTGTTATCTCAGAAACTGAGGAAGGCGGTCCTCCAGACAGCTTGGGTCGAGGGGAGGCACGTGCAGCTGTGCTGAGACTTCGCCTTTTGGCAAAGTTCCTTGGCCTTCTAGAGTTTTTGCCTTACCAGACGTCAGAGAGACTCCCTGAGAATGTTACAGCATACCAGGTTGCTCTCCGTAGTAGAGTGAAGCCTCCTATAAATTTGTGTGAAGTGTTGCGTCACTCAGTCCAGACACGACAGTTGGTGGTGTGTATTCCCTGGATGGTGGAGTTACTGAGTATGGTAGACCCTGTGGCCCTTCACTCGCGCCACTACCTTACTGTCATTATGGCACTCATTGCAGTCTTCAAGCTTTTGTATGTCAGCAGGCCTCAGATAAAGCAAAGTGTGTGTATATCCTGCTCTACTTTTTCCTCTCCTAGTCAGCCCACGTTTTCCCCATCCTCTGCTCTCTTTCTTAAATTTGCCCTCGGTTGGCTTTTTGACCTTCCCAATTTCCCTGATGGACTCTTCTTTGCTGAACCCTGTGAGGCAGATATTGATCAACAAGAATATAACCTGACCTTGGCCACCCTCAGTGCCAGCTATACCCGGCCCTGTGCATGCTGTCTCAGGCTCACCACAGCACCACACCATGACCTTCTCCCTACCACCACAGAGGACCCATTGAATACTCTTGGAACACCATCAAAGCAGAAATGTCATGGTAGTATTATCATAACTTTTGTTTTTCTCATGTGCAACAATGTCTTATTATATTATTTCCTTCATATTTATCAACTTCTTAATTATATCATTATAAACTGTACCGGTTTAATCACTAAAAAAATTGCCATTTACAGTAATACAATAATTGGTTTTTAATGCCATCTAAATCTTGAAAAAGGATATTTCAATATCCTATTTCAAAGAATATTTCATGCTAGATTCACCACCAGCACCAGCAATTTAAAGATAAGGTTAATGTGTTTGTGTATGTGACTGTGTATGTACTTATCAGTCAGCTTGTTGTAGTCTTGTAAGACCAAAATGAATATGAAATATTTTAATGTTGCATAATCAGAAACATAAATCTGTCATAATTTAATGGATACAACTATAATATTGTATTTATTGATTCTGAATATTATCTTGTTAACTCCAGGTTACTCAATGTCCCCAACCAAGACTCCTTCCAAGTTTCTGTCGGTGGGAATGTTAGCAAGTCCATTAGTCACACCCAACAAATCATCAGATGTTGAGGCTATCACTGAGCTGTCCCTGTGTCTTGATGCTACAGATTTTGTTGATCATCAGGTTTGTTTGTCCGTATGATTGTAAATATTATACTTGTGACTACAGTAGAGCTCAAATATGGGATGAAAATACTGTCTGTTGTCATCACCATGGTATATATACACTGGGTGTAGAGAATGCTGATAACTTCATTCATGTTCTGTTATTGTGTCCCAAGTAGAGGTGAATTTTTCCTGTTGATACTTTAGACACCAACTTTCCATCTGTGACATCCTCTTTATCTCTCCAGATGCTCACTATTTGCTGTCCTTTTGTGAGTGAATTGAAGAACTTGCTGAGTGAATGGCATGTTGGTCAGGGTGGGCAAGGTAGAAGTGGTAACAGCTACAGGAAGATTACCCCACTCTCCACCCCTGCCTGTTCCACCTCACCCAACAGGACAAACAAAGACCTCCAGGTAACAAATCAATGCCAAGTACCTTCCCTCCCACACTCAAAATATTCCATTCTATTGGATAATTCTCTTTTATTTGGTACAGTGATACAAATATGTTGCATTTTCCCAAAGGTTCCTAATCCCTCAGTTTGTTTTGTGCCATGAAGCCAGAGTTGGATGGTGTGATATAATTATATGAAATACTGTATTTTTGCAAAGTTGTGCAAATGTGTTATATTAAGTAACCTTTGCATGAACACAACTAGAGCTTTTCCTGTTGTATTTTGAATAATTTTGCATCACTCTTAACTCCAGTAGTGTTCCTGTTAACTGTCAATTCCGAGGATTTTACAATAATATGTTTTTGAAAACTTATACAGAATTCCTAATAATAATTCAGAATAACCTGGCTAAATTGAAATTCTCCATATCATACATTAGTGCATTGTAAACTATTAACTGTTATTATTAATTAATCAAATAGATTATAACTTTTGGTCATGAGGAATACTTTCCTCTGGCAATTAACTTGGCTAGTGGTAGGGAAAATATTAATAGTTTTATGCTGTTGTTCTAGGATTAACCACTTGCCACTTAAGTGATTTTTGTAAGGAATATTGGTGTTGATAATTTGAAACTGACTTATTTCAATCACACTGTTTTCCTGCACACAGCTTCAACTAGAGGACAATTTCTTTCACAACCAACCATCTTCCGTGCAAAAGACAACTGACTTTGCTGCTGAGCGCATATCCTCAAACATCATTAAGATGGTGCGCACACAGGTCCTACCAAAACTCAGAGACTCAGTACATGTGCAGGTGAATGTGATGTTTTTAGTTTGAAGACAGATTTTTTGCAAAGATTTATCGCTTTCTCTATTTCTCAAGCCATCAATCTTGTATCATAATTTCTGTACTCTATGAAATATTGAGGTATGTTAACTTAAGTCTTGGAGTTTAAACCATTTGTAGTACAGTAATTAATGTAATTTCTTACTCATTATGTTGAAATGGTGTGGACAGTAAAATTCTTGTAAAGCATTCATTTATTTTTCCTCTTCCTGTAGATCCGACAATTGGTGGATGAGCAATTACAGGCAAGTCCCCTCCTGTTGTCCCCTATCTCCCCTGGAGCCTCAGATCAGGCTGGTGGAGGCCAGAGGGATCTAACTGAGCAGGTGGAACGTCGGGTTAGAGAGCTGGGACAATGGATGACAGGGGAAGTACGGGAGAAGTGCACTCAACTCACTCAACAACACTGTAGCAGTGAGCATGTCCTTCCAGCACTGTCAGTACTTCTGCCACCAGACCTCCCAGCCAAGGTAGATGCTGGTGACTTCAATAAAAAGATCACCTAAAATTATAAACAACATTATATTTGAGTAACAATTAATAGTAATAAAAATAAATAATGCAGTGTTGTATTATACAAGACAATATTGTTGTTGATGTTTCTCAAGCTCAACAACCATGAGTCTATGAGGAAGATCATGAATAGTACTGTGTTTTCTCATAGGGAGGGTTATCGTGGAATGTACATTACATTGTTGGCAAGTGTGGTAGTGTACAGTGCATTCTTCCTCCATAATGTGTTAATAGTGTGAGGTGCTGTGTTGCATCCTGGACAGGCATTTGCTATTGCTCCATCCAACCTTGTATAGGTCAGAAATGATGGGTGATGCTCACACTGCAGTCTGACCAAACGGACTCTATCCTTACAGAGTAGGGAAGACTGAAAAGGATGGATGTCAGGAGGCTGTGCAAACAGCTATATTGTTCTTGAGTGACTGGGTGGAGCCGTGAATGATCTGAGTATGGATATGTTTCTGAAAGCTGATTTGGGGTGTGTGAGATGGTAGTTGTAATAGTATTCATGTATGCTGGACATTTTTTTAATGTTCCTTGAAAATTTATTACCTGTATAGTACAGTATTACCATTTTGTTGTTGCAGGGTATGGAAGTGTGTAGGAAGGTGGTGAGTAGGATGAGTCAGGAGAAGGTGGTATCATGGTCTCAGACTCACCTCACTTCTGCAGTTTTCGTTAAGGAACTCACACCTGATGCTGAGAAGATTGTACGCCAGGCTCAGAAAGCAGCTGGACTTCTGAATGTAAGTTTCACTTTTTTTTTTTTTTTTTTTTTTTTTTTTTAAGGGGGTGACTAATACAATTGAAGAATGTTGACAGAACATAATATTCATAATTAAGGAGAAATGTTCATTGACATATTGGGGATACCAAGTGCAGGTAACACTATACCTGGTATTTGTAAAATCGCACAGGTGGATGGCGTACTGTATTATGTGTTGTGATGTGAAAAAGAGTATCTTTGAGTTGAGATTCTTATAGTTTTGTTGAGTATTTCAATGATTATGTGTGTTCTATAGCTAGGGCTGGCCTGTTACTCCAACTTTAGGAAATGGAAAAAATCTTAATTCAATCTTTGGGAGCCCCAGAGGTTAGTGACTGTCTACCATGGGTGGGTAGAAGTCTCCATCCTCCACTATAGGGAGAGAACTTGGAAATACTGGAGATTTTTTTTCTCTTTTTCATGACCAACTACTTAAGGTGAGTTTCCAGAGGCCACAAAGCATCAAAGCTGTAGGTAAAATGATAAATGGTAGAGGAATGAGAAAAATAGAACATACCCTGTACTTTACATATTGTGGTTGGCTGTGGAACAAAACCAGGGAAATGTTCCTTTTCAAAATGAGTTTTGTAGACTGGTCTAATATCAGTGAAGAGTATTTTAAGATTGACTCAAAAAGAAAATGAAAGTCAAGCTATTTTGTATTTGTTAGCCTGGTTCACAACACGAGGAAAAAACTGGAGAGGGGAAAAATTATCCACATAGTACAGGAAAGATATAGGCATGTTTATCTTATGTTGTTGCAGAATTCCTTGCAAGTGTCAACAACCACCACCAACAATGACTCAATAACTTCCAATCCTGAGTCATCAGATGCAGGTGCAGTGGCATTAGACACCAGCCTCCCTCCACAACCCCAGACTCCTCTCTCACCCACAGACTTTGTCCTCACTTGTAAGTCACCTAAAGTAAATTGTTAGCTTTATTTATGTTCATCATTACAGAAAAGCAGCTCATTGTAAGTTTGTTTTGTCAGAAAGTCAGATGAGCTCAAGTGGACACTTAAAGTTGTACATAGTCTACAAATGACAAATGTCGCAAGCCTTTCATTCATGTCAAATGTGTAACATTGAAAATTACATTAAGGTTAGTGTTTAAAAAATAAATTGAATACAGTAATTTTGAGTTCATATGACCTTTCACTTATGAAAACATATGCCAATTTGTAGACTGGTATATGTTTTATGTTCTAGGCTTTTTGTATATTGGTTGTCATGGTGAGAATACTTAACTGTAAATTTGCAGAACATTTTACAATCGGTTTCATGTTTTTTATACAAATAGTTAGGGATGCATTAATTAATTACAAGTATTATCAGCTTTTGTTCCAATGATTGCTCTCTAATTTTCTTTTTCTCTTTGCATTCCCTTTTTTGTCACATCTCCCTTATTCCTACCAATACTTCATCTTTGTGTATATCTTACTGTTGGCACCCATCCATTATGACTTGTCTTGTGCTTGAATATTTGCATTTTGTTTTCATACCCTTACAATATTTTGTGCACCCTCTCTTTACCAACATGATCCATGTTCTCTCTACCTTGACATGATGTACCCTTTACTCCTGCTCCCCAAATCATAATGTACTGTTTTATGTATAATTGACCTTTTATGATATTTCCTCCTTAACTGGATCTCATGCTCATTCTCTACTTTCACATAATGAAATCCCAATTCTTTCTTAATGTATAACTTTCTACTCCTTCCTACCTTTGTCATGCTGTGTTATGTCCCTATGTCATTTTATGTATGACACTCCCTACCTGACTGGTTCCTGTATGGGTACCTGTCCTGCATTGCCCCCTGTAACTTCTTATGAGGTGCTGTACTTCCACTCTTGACTGGGGTCTGTACAAATACTGCACTCTCCCCCCCAAGCTTTATCTCCACGCCCCTCCGCAGCCCCAGTGCACCAGATGCGAGCAGCACGGAGGAAAGTTGTTCCAGCCATCCCCACTGAAGTCACTGTGTCACCTGCCAAGGAACATGATGTCAACACACCCTCACCCTCAGTCGTCCTGACTTCGATTAAGGTTGGTTGGGAATTGATGGTCAAATATTTCAGCTTAATGAGACAAGAATTACTCATCTTCTCCTCTGGCAGTTGTATGCTTCCTTCTAGGAGATAACATATGACAGTAAAGAGGCAAGGAATGTGGAGAGTCCTAAGGATGATATATGGAGTACGGTAGACTGCAAAAAGCTGAAGGCAATACAGAACATGTATAGGGGTACAAAGACCAGTGTAAGATTAGTCGGTGAATTGAGTGAGTTGAATTATATCAGTTGAGAGCTAAAAACTTTATTTTTAAAATAGTTTTCATGGCCTCAATCATTGTGGGAATGAATGTTGTCAGCTGCCATAACCTCTCGATGGGTTTGATAGCTCAGGTACACGCCAAGGTGACCCAGGCCATTCCTAAGTTTTAGTCATCCCTGAGGGGCAGGGTTTTATGTGTTAGTTTGGCCCCAGTAGCTGTCCACATCTTGAGTTGGCAACCACTTGGGGGTGGACCCTCAACAAAGATGCCATGCCACTTAAGTTCTTCCCCATACTGAGTTACCCTTTTTTCCCCATCTCTCAGCCTCCATGGTGCTTCAGTTTGGACAGCTATAAAGCTTTTACAATGTACAGTACAACACACAAACAATGACCAAGAGTTCTAGTATTTGAGTGGTTTATAGATGAATATTAACACTGTGACAACTATAAGTTTGTTTGTTGTGGCTCTGTCAGTTGTTGCTGTGTGACTTGACCTCGACTCCAGCTTCTGATCTCCTGAGTGTGGTACATGAGGAGCGTGTGTGGATGGCTGTGAAGGATGTGAGAAATACACTGACCCGACGGCAGGATGTCACTGTAGCTGTCCTGCGAGCCCTTGAGACACTCACAATTGACTTGGCTGTGGCAGTAGGTAAGTCATACACCACCTTCACTATTATTGAAAGAGCATATTATTTGTGCAGGGATGAAGTAACCTCGAGCCTCTTCTGACTTTGATTGATCAATTTATTTAAAGAATTATGCTACTGGTTTGTTAATAAATTTACAATAAAAGTATAAATAAACTTGAAAATAATGACATCCAATATAATGTTTGAAGTTTTGAGGATAATTGAGAACTACACAAACTTCAAACAAGTAAAACATATGACCTCTGTATTGATATATTGTATTTAGCAATCACCAGAATTCTGCTCTATTGTACAGGAATGCTTTTACTCAGGCTCATGTTCAAGACTCCATACGGTAGCTCAAATCAGCCGTTATATAATAATAATAAAGATACAGATATATAAAATTTTCTTCCAGCTGTGTGTTTACCTGCCTTCATGACTAGTGAGCTACAAGAAGCTTTTGTGTGTTTATGGAAATCCAGGAATGACATGGGCACAGAAGGTAATATTTCGATGGAGGGTGCGGAGAAGTGTGAAGCAGGCAGTAGTGGTGCTTCCGAGAACAGCGGTATTCTACCTGCACCGTCCAGCCTTGGGTCGTTACTGTGCCCGAGGACAGTAATGCTTGTGGCCCAGAACCCGAGCCAGGAGCACCAGCGTGAGGCTTGGTGTCGACTGGAGGAGGTGACATCACTGCTATTGGCTCGACATCTCCTCACACCAGCCACACTCCTCGACCATTGTGTCCCCCTCCTCAGGCACACTTGGCCACAGGTCTCTCCAAGTTTTGTGTTTTATTTCAAATATTATTTGTATTGGTGTATGTAATTGTATACAATTAAGTCCAGCTTGTTTAGTATTTTCAGGAGAAAAAGATAGTCATGTGGATTTGGACTTATCCAAATTCTATGCTTTATGTTTTTTAAAATTCATGTACTGTATGCATACAGATTAAAATTTGCCTGAGTTTCATACGTTATATAAAATTCCAAGTTTTGTAGAAATGGATATGCTGAGAATATATGTAGAGTTCTTTGAATTAACCTGGTAAGAAATAGTAAAATTTGTATAAATGGAGGTTTTACTATACAGTACTGTACAGTATGTGTTTTAATAATTTTATAATTTTACTTTTATGTTGAAATTTCTCTTTATCTTTCCTTGTTTTGCGTATATGTCATAACCTAATCAGCTGTATACTGTAGTAACTCTGTCATGTTCTCCCATCAGGAAATTTTGTCAGGGATCTCCAGCTGCATTGAGGGTGTTTCCCGACGAGCCCTTGGACGCCCTGGTTGTCATGATGACCCTGACCTCACCCAGATGTTGGAGTGGGTCGGATGGGTTTGTCGTCAGATGGATGACCTTGGGGATGATCTCTAAGTACCGGTAAGTGTGTTAACCCATACACTGTCAGCTTGGGAAATGAAAAATACTGTTTTAAAATAACATTAAGTAGTCTGGCCTAAAATGATGGAAAATACTCTTTCAGGTGGTGTCAAGAAAATGGAATATCGAGGGCTGGCAAGGTGATGTCTGTGTATTGTATGTATTCCATAGTCCCAACACTACACACATATTTGCTTTACCTATCTTTTAAGTAATATTATAGACAGTAATAACATTTTAACTTTTGTAAAAGGGTTTACTGGGACACATATAGAAACCCAAGTAAGGTGCTCATTTTATGCAATAATTTTTAATTCCTCAGCTGTCCCTCCTTTCCTGCTTTTTCTTTTGAACCTGCTCTTTCTCTACCATGTTGTATGGGATCTTCATGGCCTAATGCAATCTTTTTCTTGCTTTTCCATTCTCTCTTTTTATGCAAGCTTCTACAGTGATATGAATCTAAATAAACGAAATATAAACACTTAATTTATAGCATACTACAGTATACAGTAGTAAACTCTAGTGACTTAATAGGCAACAAAATAAGATCATAAATTTTTATACTATAGCCTACTGGACAGCCTTCTTAACATTTTATATATATGTACAGTACAGTACTTCATATCTCAAATAGTGTACTGGTTAAAGTGTGAGAAAGAATCACCACACTTCCTATTTAAACTTGGCAATTCATAATTGAGTGTATGAATGGTATCTATTGACTCTTTAGATATTTCAGAAGATTTAAGTGACATTTTTGGAATGGTGTAACAATATATAGAGAGAAGTACTGTACAGTACTGTATTATTTTCTTACTTTTATGCTTTTTTACATATAAATGTTTAAACTTTGGTATATAGAAACCAGTTGACTATATATTGTGGTCATCTAGGTGTATTTATAAAGAGAAATGGTTTTTAACACACTGACATTTCAGCTGCCCAATTTCCTGATTAACACGCAGGAATCATAGAGGTGGTGAGAAATTTTAGGTATACACAGTGATGATACACATAAAACAATCAGTGAGTGTTGTGACCAAGAGTGGCGGTGAGAAAAGAAGTGGTGCAATATAGTGTGTGTAAGCATCAGAGTCTGTAAATATTACAGAAAAGTATAAGCAGAATTTAGTTAATTGTTAATAAAACAAATTTGCAACATATCTCAACATCAGTGACAAAATTATCAGATGTGTTACATTTGGCACCTCCATGCTCTCCCAACTGAGTAGGGAGATGCCAAAGCCACATGTGGGAGGAGATTCCCTGCCTGCACGGCCTTTAATGATGTGAATATGGTAATTTATTGTGTGGATGCTTTTTTTTTTTTTTTTACCACAAGGGATCGTTTCCTTGGAACAAAATTCATTTTTGGAAGACTTGAAGAGGTCAACCATGCCAGTACTGATGAGTTATATTATTGCACGATAGTGGCTGGCAATATTCCAAGCTGGTTAGTTGAGTTACATACAGTATTGTTGGTTGCATTGACTGTGGTGTCTGTGACTTGAGTAATGTGGTATTAATATATGATGTAATTAATTCTGGGATGACTTGGATTTTCCTGATACTGTACTGTGGATCATCAAAGCATGTTGTATAAACTTTTAGCCGATGTTGAAGAATTGATTGAAATGACTTTTAATTCCTAGACATTAGGAAAGTTAAAGTCATCATCTGTTTTATAAGAGTTTTATATGTGTTGAATGTTAACAAGTGTACTCGAGGTTAGAATGTAAATTTGTGTTTTATTTTGATGGTGTGGTGTTTTGGCCTGGCTGGTCTTGTTCTTCGTCTTACATTTGTGTTGACCGAGTACCTTGACTGGCTGTGCAGTCTGTTAGAATCTTTAGATATGTAGAGAAACCTGTTAAATTAACCTATGGTGTTGTACAAAGCCATCAACACCCTCCTATCTGTGATTTGTCTTATACAAGTGAATGTATCTATTTACTCAGTCATGATGTAGGTGTTTATTTGTGTTTCCAAATACAGTAGTGTAGTGATCTGTATTATGTCTGCTTGTTGGTACAAGAGGAATTATATTGCACATTCTATACTAACATTTAGTGTTATTTTCCTTGTGAATGTGGTTTGTATCTTAAAAAGTTGATGTCAAATACCGTACATTAATTTTTCTGTATTCATAATCCTATGAAATAGTATTTTTGTTGTGTGCTTTGATGTCAGTAAAACTGCAGTCATTGGAAGTGTCACATGACTCATTTGTTCCGATTGTAGCACCAAGTCTTCTTTGTGGTAAGTTTCTGATGTTTCAGTTCATTATGAGGAATCATAATTGTTGTAAAAGTTAAAATGGTTTCCAATGCTTCACTCCACCATGGCAATTCATACTGTATAAAAAAAATAAAAGTTTTGCGAAATGCTTCGTGTTCGTTTGTACCAAATTATTACTTTTGCTTCAATGCCAAACTCCTGAGAAATTGTGGATAAGCCATAATTGTAGCCTATTCCCCGAATAACGAATCAGGTGGTGAAGTAAGTGTCCACTCTTAAGTTGAGATGCACTCTTGAATAATTTTTACATGAGGGGGAGTAGCTAGATTTTTAGATATCGCCTATTGAATAGAACAATCGCTCATAAATGTAAACTCCCCCACCCAGGACAAGACACCCATAAACTCTGATCTGTTCTGGTAACATCATACCTGACGTCAGTGGTGGGGGTATGGGGTGGTGTTTGGAGGAGAAAGCTGGTCTTCGGATACAATACACGTACTGTACAGTACGTACGTTTTTCCACATACACACTCTCTATCACTACAATTACATCGCCTAAATATCCATTTCGAAGTCGATGTGCGTTAGTCCCAATAACCAAACCTGGTCTACTTTGAACCACTGCCTCAACATACCAAGATATTTTCAAGCATCTGAATGAAGCAGTGCAACAACAGCTGGGACAGTGATCGAACTCTGCCAGGAAGAGAGTGACAGTACCTCTTGAAGCCTCGCATCATGTGTCACTGCTCATAATATGAGTCATGACTCTTTACCAGGTCCCAGTTTGCCACAGTAAGGTTCTCTTTGTGTGTGTTGAGATGTGTACAGTGTGACGAGGAACCTATGGCCGCCCAAGCTGACTTCCGAGATGATGTCAGAGTTGGAGGAAAGAGTATATACGAAACCTCTTCTGACGTGACTCAGGTGAGTTTTGTCAACTTCAGTATTTGGCTTTAAGGTGGTCAGTTCCTAATATATCCTATAGAAGGTGATATTTTGTAGGATATAGGCTAGCTATAGTAGTGAGAGGTAAAATCCAAGTTTGTATGAACATTTATTGATGTGAGTGAACATAATTTCTTAACCTGCTGGTGGCAGCTATTGATATCCTCAGGCTGGGCGGAGGTAGCCTATCTGTTTGTTTAGTACAAGTAGCCTAAATGTCGGAGCTGTCAAATATACAGTGTGTGTATTACCCCAATCTAATGAAAATGTTTGCCGAGATCCTCGTAGAGAATTTCTACAATGGTGGTGAAATCACACTGGCGTGATGATCATAAACGGTGAATAAAACCCACTCTTGTTGACGGAAATAATATATTAATCCATACAGTTTCGGTGGACACTGCCACCATCTTCAGTGGTCTAGCGAGAAGAAAGGAATGACATAGATAGTACATAGGTATGAACTTATATACAGTTTGTGGAGGGGGGAGGGAAGGAGGTGTCAGTGGGATCAAGGATGAGAGTCTCTCATCCTTGAGTGGGATGGGGTAGAAGGAGGTGTCGGTGAGGGCAGGTCACGTGTTAATCCCCTTGGGCGTCACCTAGGTGTGGGTGAGGTGAGGGACATTTCTACCAAGGATCTCATTATTGGGTCTAATTTATACATACCATAACTAAGGTTGAAATTGCGGTATTTTTCAATGCACATTGATTCGATTATCTTACGTTTTCTAAAGTCGTTGCTTTTATACATCAGATGGCTACCTTGCCAATCAATTCTATGATTGGCATTACAAACATGGTTAAAAATAGCATTGTTTAAATTACACGTCTTAGTGGCATATTTATGTTCCTTAATTCTAGTTTCTAGATTTCGGCCAGTCTCTCCTATGTAAACTAGTTCACAATCTTTGCATGGAATTTTATATATCCCTGCTTCTGTCGGGGTTCTAAATTTGTTTTTTACTAACTTTGATTTAATAGTTGAGGTGTATTTAAAGGCTATATTTACATCACTTGTGTGACAAATAGACCTCACCATACTCAAATCAGAGATGTAAGGCAATGTGAGAAAACGTTTCATTTGTGTGGTGGGGTTTTTTGGAGCATAGTGAGATTGCCTTGCTTTAAGGTAGGCTTTTTTTATGAACCAAGGGGGGTATTTTAAATTTTGAAAGATTTTCCAAATCAGCTGATTTTCTTCATGTATATGCTCTGGACTGCAAATTATGAGGGCTCTAAGGAACATTGATGAGATGACAGACAATTTTGTGGCCGAATGATGATACGAATAGTAATGAATGAACAAATTACAACTGGTAGGCTTCCTATACACTTTGAAGCCCACCGACACCTCCTTCTACCCCATCCCACTGACACCTCCTTCCCTCCCCCCTCCACAAACTGTATATAAGTTCATACCTATGTACTATCTATGTCATTCCTTTCTTCTCGCTAGACCACTGAAGATGGTGGCAGTGTCCACCGAAACTGTATGGATTAATATATTATTTCCGTCAACAAGAGTGGGTTTTATTCACCGAATTTCTACAAGTTGTTATTTGTTTGTATCTATTGGAGCCTACCATGTAAAGTATATTAAAATGTACTAGACATTGCGAGGTTATTGTGCTTTTGGATATTACAATGTGGCAATAAAGATTTGCCAGAGAACTGGAAATTACATTTTTTTGGAGATTGAATTTTTTCCTGTTTTTAAATTAAAACGAGACTGACCTGACCCAACCTAACCGAGACTAATTAGTATTGTAATCACGAGGGCAATCTGGGCAACCCGGACGCAACTGAAGCAAATTATTGAGACTAAACCTTGCAATAATAATGAAACTGCTTATGTGATGGATTGTACAAACCAACAATGACAAAAAAGAAAGTGTTTTTTTTTCAGTTTTCGGGGGACGAGTCTTTTCAGGTGACAGGTGGGTCGGGCAGGTATAATAGAGTCGGGAGGAGGACTGGGTGGAGTAGAAGGCCCATTTTCTGTAATGGAGTATCTGGGAGGGAAACTTGAATAGCACAAATGTGCTCATCGATACATATGGAAGAATTAACGTCAGACAAAGATGTTCGACACGTTAAAACCTCTCGTACTCAAAAAGTTAAGAATAAACTGGATATAAGGTATTATTGTTCTGTTAAGTAAAGGTAGTGGTGACCCTCAGCAGGAGACAAGAGGAGAGGAGAGGTGGTGGGAACTGGTGTTATGGAGCAGCGTCGTGTCCAGTCTGGCAGCTGTCCTGGCGAGGTTTCTCCTCGTTCCATTAGTCAAGGTCATCCTCATCCCCGTCTTCGCCATCACACTCAAGATAATCTCTGTCACTATTTTCGGTAAGGGCAATGTGATTGGCACCCCAGCGGAAAACTAGCTCACCTCTCAAATGAACCACATCATCATCACCCCCACCAGAGGTCTCGTTTGGGGTCCCCGGGAAACAGGGGAAACAGTGTTTTTTCTCTCTCCCACTTTTCTTAGTTTTTTTTTTTTTTTTTCTGGATGAAGAGATGTAAGCAGTTTTCTTTTTAGTCTTATAACTGAAGAATCCTTGACAGTAATAAAATAGTAGCATAATTAGTACTATATATTTTTTTCTCTTTAGACGCTGGCCCGGTCGCATAAAAACACTAACCGGGCAGGATTAATAAAAACCAGGTACAGTACTGTACGTGCACGCCCTGCTTACTGCTGGGCCAAAATCAAGGTGGTCTGAAGGAGAATAGCGCTTGGGTTATAGCGATAAAACTTAACATGGGATTATCTTGGAAATTGTCTCTTTCTTTCCCAGCTCATTTAACTGGAAATACTAGTTACCTCACCTAACCGAGCGCGTGCATGTACTCGGTTAGAGTGTTTCTATTATGCTGCCCGGTCGCGAGTACGGGTCGCATTTTTTTAACTGTATTTGCGCTCGGCACTGCCTACACCAAAAGGCAAAAGAAGTTGGAAATAATGTTCGGGTTGTATATATAAAACTACCGATAGGACATTCATTGAAATAGTCCCATTGTCTTTCCCAGCTCATTTTACAATGAAGCATATCGAACATTAAAAACATCAAGAACCTTAACCTAACCTAACCAAGCTGTTGGCAAGTTCAGTGCCGAGCCAGCAGAACACAGTTGGAAAAAATGCTGCCCGGTCCACTCGGTTTCAAGACTTTCATTTGAACTTTCTAACCTGCACGTTTATAATATATTACGACCCTCCAATTGTTTATCTATAACACTGATTTTCCTTTAGTCATTAAGTAATAGAATTCTTGCTTAATACTTCCAAGGATGTAAGAATTCTATTACAGTAACAGAGTCCATGATAATACTAATAAACTGATTAATTCGCTCTGTTGGCAGGTGGGACGGCGATGGAGACGATTCTAGGTAACAGGGGCTATGTGAATTATGCTCTCAAATTGTTTGGAGAATACACCAGTTATCAGACAGTGGTGGAGCTTCTTATGGGGTCTCTGGCAACTCCTCCACCACCTTCACTCCACTGACCTCATTATGTGTACCAGTGTGTCACCAGGCCCACCACGTCATCATATTATTATTATATTATATTATCGTATTATTATAAAATGTACATTGTGAGTTTTTTGTGTATCAATATTCCTCGTTGTTTATGAAAAAGTTACACTCAGCTTGTACTGTCCGTCCATGTATGCTTAGAAACTAACACACAGTCACACACATACTCTCTCTCTCTCTCTCTCTCTCATAAAAATACCTAAAATCACCGAAAGGGCCATATGAAGTAACATTATCATAACATAGTACGGGCCGGCTAGAGTACATTAATAATTATTTAAGTACGTTAACTGCAATAAACACATTAACAATATCAATTTGGGTTAAAGATAAACATGAAGAAAATTAATTCAAGTTAAGTCTAGGATGTATGCTAAAGCCACGGTCCATATAGTATATGGACCGTGGCTAAAGCAGACACAAGAGTTTATCAAGACGGAAGCCGAGAGATTACTTCATGAGGGCAACATCACCCCGACCCGCAGCCCGTGGAGCTCAGCAGGTATTTGTTGTGGAGCAAGGGAACAAGAAAAGAATAGTAATAGACTATTCACAGACAATTAACAGATTCACCAACTTGATTGTTTACCCTGTCCCCGGGATGCATAAAAACACTTTCTAACCGGGTATATGCGCACACCACTTACTGCTGGGCCAAAATCATAGTGGTTGGAAGGAGAATAGCGTTTGGGTTATAACGATAGAACCAACCATGGGATAAATTTGGAAATAGTCTCATTCTCTTTCCCAGGTAATTTCACCCTGGCAGTACTTATATCCAAACCCAACCTAACCTAACAAGGACCTAACCTAATCTAGACGAGCTCGTGCATGTACTGGGATCTATATGGACCGTGAGTTTACCTAACTAGAGTCCCGGCCTCAAGAGAACACTAGGTCTGTTTTCCCACTATGCAAAATGGGTGCCACATTTTTCCCAGAAAATTCGTCCACTCATTCTTTTCTCGATCGCTATCAGAATCAGGGAGACGACAGGCTGCCATTGAACGTGAAGCCTGCGAGATCGTAGATGCTATCAAGAAATGGCGTCACTTTCTGCTTGGGCGTAGGTTCCGGCTGGTAACAGACCAGCAATCAGTGCGTTTCATGTTTGATGCCAAAAATCACAGGAAAATCAAGAATGGAAAAAGTAAGGAGATGGAGACTTGAACTGAGTTGTCTCAACTTTGACATTACTTACCGTCCAGAGGTTCGAAAAATCATGTGGCAGATGCACTCTCTCGTGCCTCAGGTTGTGCTGCACTCCTCACACAGACCGACGAACTTATAGTCGCATTCATGAGTCTTTGTGGCTTTGTGCCATCCGGGTGTTAGGAGAATGACTCGCATCATACGGCAACGAAATCTTCCATTCTCCGTTGAGGACATTCGTTCATTGATTTGTAGTAGGAGTAGATGAGCAAGCCGTCAATGGAACGGCCAGTCACAAGGGAGAAGATCGTCCATCGGCCAACCAAAGTCAAGAAAGGAGCCCGAGCCACAGAATGGAACTGTGGCAAATGTTCCCTCGGATTACGAACGGACTGGTGAGACAAGAAAGGAGTCCGAGCCTGAAACGTAGCGAGGTCCAGCTGAACCGTCTGTCCCAATATTGGTGCAATGATCAAACCGTTGCAGGCGTCCTCCAGGATATCTTTGTGATTATGTTGAGTGAGGCTGATTTGTGATGTGGTTTGCTTTGTTAAGAGAGAGTGTGTGTGTCTATTGAGTGTAGAGTGGTGTATGGTTATTTTCCATAATCCGTTAAGAGTGCCTCAAGCATTTCTCTCTTGGATGGGGTGAATGTGGTGTGTATTGGTAACTGTGTGAAGAGTGCGTGTTGAGTTGGCATCATTGTTACCTGGCAGACTGTGGCTGTTTGTTGATCTCAGCTGTACTTAATTAACAGTTGAATAACGCCAACGTTCCTGTCTCAAGAGTATTGGTCACCTCAATGATAATGATGACACCTGTCCCAAAGGAAAAATAAAATAAATGTCTGTGAAGGAAACAGCGGTACAGTTGCTCGCAAAAGTTTCTATACATACTAGGGTGACTGAGGTATAATTAAATAAATATGTGACAATTAACTTTCCTTAATTCTAGCTATAGTGAGCAGCTGGATAAGATTTCTTTGATAATATTTAGCAGTAATTTTTAATTGGTTGCAAGCAGCTAGGATCTCGCATATCAAAGCGAAAGTAGAAATAGAATGTGAAGGTGAAGGTGTATGTGTACTGAAATACTTTTACCCAAATTAACCCAAATATTTGTTACTCTCTTTGATATTCTTGAGGTTTTCCATCCGAGTTAGACAATATTTATATTATGAATGATGCTCATAAGTTATATTGTGTGGGTACTCGGGTATAAATGTGTACTGATGAATGATAATGTGGTATTTACAACCTGTCCATAAATATTCCCCAAAATTGAAGGTAGCGCTCAGCTGGGAAAAAGGAAGTTGCCAAGTGTACGAGAATAATACAATATCACATTCCACTACTATATTAAACCACTCGCTACAACTCTACAACCTATACCACCACTCAGATTAACACAAACACTTCAAAATGACGACCAGAGAAGAATATGAAGATAAACGACTCAATATTAATACGAATATATAAGACTAAAGTGGTAGACCAGGTAGAGAGGGAAAACACACATAATACATACATGTACACTTCTCCACTGACATACGTATACCTACACAAACACACACTCTATCACACTATAAATATATCTATCTCCTTAATGAATGACTAATACGAAGCCCAAATAATAAACCAAATATAACAAACTATAATAATTGGTGGTAACTATTTGACGCATGCGCAGACTGTCTCCTTATGTACTCTGTCTCTCACGCTGCCTGACTGGACTCTGTCGCAGGAAGCTGTGTTGGGACTCTGAAGAAATTTGGTGTAGTGCGAGAGATGTCTGAGATGGAGGATTTCAATGTGCCTGTAAGTACTGGTGTGTGTGCCTGGGTGTGTGTGTAATCAGGATAGCCAGTCCAAGGTATCAGGTGACCCGTAATTTTGATATATTTGCCTTTGAAAGTAGTGTTGTGTTGCTCATTGCTAGTGGAAGATGGCTGCCCAGACTAAGTCCGTACGTTGAACCCATTTCCCCTACAAGTAGAGCATCTATATTTTCACCATATTCATGTTTTATAAGATTCCTAACATCCATTTACAGTTTGTGTTGTAACCAAGGGCTTTATTTGTTTCAGGGTGATGGGGGAGAGGCAATATCCAACGGTAAGTGTTTGTGTCTGGGCCATGTAGAGACAAAGTCCCAAGCTGGGATGGGACTTTGTCTGTGGCAGGGCTTGTTTCACCCGGCTCGTCACACAACTAATCCACCCCTTTAGTAGTCCCATCTCCGTAAATTTTAGGGTAGAAATGCTTGTTGTGGTGAGAAAATAAGATATGCGATGTAAAAAAAGTAGCATTGTCAAGGTAGAAGCCGGAAATTAACGATTTGTGACGGCTGGGACTGGCGTCAGAAACTAAGTCCTGGATGGCGTGGGGACATTGTCTGAGCCAGCCCCGTAGCCTCGCCACACATACACTTTCATCATCCTTGTCATATTTAGTACCCATGTTGCATTTTATCCACATGTTTGTTGATTTTAACTGGTGGGTAAGTGTTATAGGGCGAGAAATGAAGGTTTTTAGAGATATTTAACCCCCCCACGACTACCCTATATTAAATTTCGTAATAATCCTGTTCGTATAAGATTTGTTCATCCCGATGTCTAATTCTATGCCATCTGAAGTTAGATAGGTGGTGTGTGAGGGATCTGAAACCTGACCATTTGGTGTGGTCTAACTTGGTTGTTGGCTGGCAGCCCGATCCAAGCCACAGGCAGCTCTTACATATGGTTAACTCGCAGGTAATCGGCATGAAGTTATTTTACCTCCCAATAGATTACTCTCACTTTCTTTTAGGGTACCAGTGAGGATTGGAGTCTCACGGTATTAAAACGCCAAGTAAATAAATAATAAATGTGTAGGGGAAAATATGCGAGATTGTCCTTCTAATTTGCCAGCAGGACAGTGTAATTAAATGCGACTTAACCTCCCACTAGACAATTCTCACTTTCCTTAGGATATCAGTGAGGATTGTAGTCTCACGGCATTAAAACGAAAAGCAAACGTGTAGGGAAAAATATCCGTGTTTGTCCTTTTAAATGCCAGAACAGGGTATTTAAATAGTACTTGTTGACGGCTCGCATCTCGTCTATCTCTCATGTTTTTGTTCATTAATTTGTTGGTTGTACGCAGGATTATTCTTTATTAAATAATTCAGGTTAGTGGTAGTCAAAATGATCGAGTTGGGGTATTAGGAATGTAGAAACGGATTTCGTAGACTGCTCAAGGCCGGGACCGGGAGAGAGAAACTAGTATAGAATTCAGGGGAGGAAACTATTATGGAAGGTTAATGCTGATTCCTCCAAACTATGCCAGGAAACAAAACCAACCCCTCCATAGGGAATTATACAGGGGATGTGTTTTATAGCTGAGTTTGGAGGCCTACATTGACTCCAACTTCACCACAAAAGGTTGGATTCCCCTAACGTGTCCCCTGTCAGTAAAGGCGAAAATCACGTGCTAGGAAGTGTCAGCCGGTAGCCCCCTCCCTCTCTCACCCCCCCTCGGATCCACCCAACCCCACCCCACCCCCACACTGCCTTCGTCCCGTTTCGTTGTTCTGGTGACGACTTCGACTTCATAATGGTTAACAGACTGTCTTTATTTTTGCATTCGCTTATTTCTACACCTTGATCAGTCATTAGTAAGTGCTAGTGGCTTGTATTTATAGAGTTTAAACGGTATTTTATCTTGTCATAACGTAATATTGATAGGGCCTTTATCAGCTGAGGAAACTACGCCTCAATTTTACATAATAGTATTGCATTGTTCACTTCATGAATACATTGGCCTTTATACTACAGTTTGCACTGTTTAGATAAGTAAATAATTGCGACATATTATTTACGAGTTAATATAAATATATAGGCCACGTTTAGGTTTTTAATTATTAAGGAGTGGATTATTCGATGTTTTATACAATTTAGACAAATGTAAATTAGTTAATTATTTATTTACTTAACTTTATTGCTGCCACAGAGTTACATTTAGCGAAGAATCATTCTGGACTATTCCTTTCAAAACACATCTATGGTATTTCCGTCTCAAATGCCAATCCTTCTCTCCCTTACTGTGTTGGGGTGGGGGGGGGGGGATGTCTGGGAAATCGTGGGGGTAAAATATTTAATTACAGAACCACAGAAAATGAAAACACAAATCTATCTTTGTTTTTGATAACTCATTAATCTCTGTTTTGATCTGTTGAAATAATTGTGCAAACGTGCATTTTGACCATGTTTTTTATACTCCTCCCCCCCCCAGGCTGGATTGAGGGTTGAAACAAATAAATAATACATTGATTAGTTAATAATTATATATCCTAAACTTAGTCTGACATTACCTGACTTGACCTGACTTGACCTGACCTGACTTAACCTAATCTGGGGTGGCAGACAACCGGGACCTAACCTGGGCAAACATGGTCAAAATGAACTGTCACACTGTCTGGGAAATTACTTCATAAATCATAAACAACAACCACCATAATATGAAGGAAATTGGTAGTAACATCCTTCTCTGTGGCTCTTCTAAACTATATACAGTATTAGCATTGGTGGTGTTAGGCTAGGGAAAATGAAGGGGAGATTCTCTTGTTGGTAAATTGGAAGGCTATTGATTTCTCCTAATTATACCAGAAAACAGATGCCCTCAATGTTACTAATAGGATCTGTTTTGTGACATAGTTTGGAGAATCAGAGACCTTCCAATTTACCAACAAGAATCTTTCCTTAACTCTCTTCCTTCCATCTTCCCTAAGTTGCTTTAATGTTCTTATTTATTTATTTTTTATTTTTTTCCCAGGAATGACTAATGGTATTTCCAACGGGACGTCTGAGCACCGTGAGCACAAAGAGCACAAACACAGGCATAAGGACAAGGAGAGGGACAAAGACCGTCATCGCGATAAGGACCGCCACAAATCCTCCCACAAGGACAAGGACAGGCATTCATCTAGTCACAAGAGTTCCCACAAGGACAAGGAGCAGGGCGATAAGGACAGGCACAAGGATAAAGAAAGGAGCGATAAAGATAAACATAGAGAACGAAGTGACCGAGACAAGCATCGGGATAAAGACAAAGAGAGGAGTGACAAGGACAAGCACAGGGATAAGGACAAGGACCGGCATAGGGACAAAGACAAGGAACGCAGCGATAAGGATAAATCCCGTGACAAAGACAAGGATCGCCACCGGGATGACAAGAGGCACAGCAGCAGCAGCGGGGAGAAGAAGGATAGGGATAAAGACAGAGACAAGGATCGACGCTCTTCAAGCCACAAGAGTTCCCATAGAGACAAGGACAAGGATAGGCATAGAGACAGAGATAAGGATAAGGAGAGAAGTCGGGACAAGGATCGCGAGAGGGAGAAGGTGCGTGAGAGGGTTGTATACTGTATATTCTGTTTTAGAATTTTAGGTGGTAAACACCCTCACTTCACTTCACACACACACAAAGCTCATGCAATGCTTTATACACACGTAATATTACATTAAACAAAATTTATACACAGGCAATTAAAATACAAATTGGAGGATGCATGCAATCTCTGGAAGCACCTGGTACTTGCAGTTTGTTGGTTTTTTTAACACCTGAACCAAGAAAAGAATGTGTATATAATCACTAATGGAAACAAGTTTGTCAAGGGATTTGTCTGTAAGAATTGTGTACTTTTGGAATCGGTTGCCTATGTGGTTACAGGTCATTTGGATACATTATAAAGGTCTTAGTTGTTGTATAAAAGTCGGTTCCTTGTATAGCGATTGAAAAGTTATGTCTTCCCCTCATTGCAGGTCAAGTTGGAGGTGAAGGTTGAACCAGAACCTGTACTTCAACCTATGGAAGAAGAGATGATTGTCAAGGAGGAACCTGTGGAATCTGAAGAGGAGGATAAATTGGTGATCAGTGAACCAGTCAAAGAGGAGCCAGTGGAGGAGGAGGAGGAGGAGGAGGAAGTTCCCGTGGTGAGTAAAGAAGAACCCCTGGAGGAGGAAATGGAGGAGGATGACGTGCCCTTGGTGAGTTGAAAATTGCGGAACGTTGTCATGATGAAGGCATCTTGATTTGCTCCAGCCTACATTTCTACCAGTAGATTGTTCTTTGCATGGCTCCCTTAATGTTGGGTAATGCAGTCATTGGTTGTTTGGTGCTCAGGTATGACATGGGAATGGTGAAGGTACGGTTTACCTCAACACAGATTTAAGAGGCATTGGTACTTGAATATTTTTTAGTGTACCGTATATAATACTCGAGTATTTTAACATTTTAGATCAAAGTTTACCGTTTATGGTTTCGTAAGTAGTATTTTTTGGTAGTTTGGATGTTGATTGGACATGATGGTTTTTATGTATCAAGACTGGAGAATGATGGGGGTCTGTTTTGCAGAGTTCAAATAGAGTGTAGTATGAATGCCATTATGACTTTTGGACTAGTATGGAAATTGTCTTCGTAAGAACATTATTCTGGTTGTAATACTCTTTTCTTCTATGATGATAACTTTCTGGGATCCTAAATCTTTGTGGTATTTTGGTAGCTACTCTCTGTAACCTGTTCGCTCTGTTAACTACCTAATGGGAATTGAAAGTACTGTAGTGTGTCTTTACATGTGGGAAATCATTATTAAGATTCAAAAAGCACCATCCTGTGTAAATAAATGCTCTATATCAAGCTATATTTTACAATTTTGAAAATGGACTTTGTGTGCTTCTTCTGAAAAGCTCTTAACCTGATCAAGGGCACTGTGGACTCGAGTTTAACTCATTCCCCCACTGTTTCTTGGAGTGGAGGTTGGCAGTTGGTACTGTAAGGTAAAAGGAGCCTTACATTTAAACCATTATTGTATAGTGACAGTGAGTCAGTTTTTGAGAATCTCACTTCCACTACGTGTACTGTAGTAGAAATGCAAAATTATAAGACCATTGACATGATGGGTTGCCCTCGATGAACATTTCATTTTTAAAGGATAAAGAAAATACTTCATGTTAAACAATAACTACATTTTGTATTTGTATTATGTTTATTATAGTGTATGACATTACTGTCATTCATAGTTTCACAACAGTTTACATTTAACAGAGAAATTGGCTTTCCAAAGAGTATAGAAATTAATTTAACTATAATCCACAGAGCCCTCTGTCAGTTTTATTATTGAAAATAGATTATCTAAGTTTTGGTTATCTTAAAAATCAACCATAAATTGAAAAACTTGTTCTGCAGTTTAATCGGATGTATACAAAACAAGAGGAGGAGGAAGATGAAGATGATGATAAACCCCTGGCAGTACGGAGGAAAGTAAAAGAACCCAAAGAAAAGAAAAGGAAAAAAATGAAGGAGGATGATGACGATTATGGAGACTTCAAGCCAGTAAGTAGAAAATAGCTTAATAACATATTTAATCAATTATAAGCCACATAGGGAGAGTTAAGAGCTGGTGTTAGGAAATTAAGCTTGACTCTTACGTTAGCTGCACCCCTAAGTATGGACATGTATGGTGAACAATTGCTTTGTACTTTAATGAGTGTCTGTGTCAGTTCCCACTGTTTTTGTTATCTGTATACTTATCCAAAAAAATATTTGCAGGAGAAAAAGAGGATAAAGAAGGAGAAGAAAGAAAAGAAGCCTAAGGCCGTAAAATTTACGAGTGCCCATAGGGCTGAACCTATCTCTCCCTCCAAGAAAACCAAGAAAGAGGAGGAGCCTGTGTGGAAGTGGTAAGAAGCTTTCTTGGTTGTCCAATAAAGTTTTCCTTATTTATATTTTAAAAAGATTACATATCCATGGCTTATCCTGGGCAATTTTGGTACATTAGTGATATGTTGTCAAGCGGAGTACTGTATATTGGGATGTTTTGGACTTGTGGAGAGAATGATATATGGAGAATTGACAAATATGGTTTATGAGAAGGAGGTGGAGGGACTTGGAATGCGAGGCAAACCACCAGTCAAGTGGGTAAACAGAGTGGAAGAATACATGAGGGAGAGAAATGTGATGGGAGAGGAGGGCTTGACCAAACATGGAGGAAGTGCTGGAACAGGGAGAACTGGCTACCCACTTGAGGGAGATATAGATAGATTGATATAAAAACAAAGTGCTTAGGATGGATACATAGCCATAGATGCAGTCTGGACAGAATCATAAATTGAGGTTTTATGGATGTTTTAACAAGTGAAGAAATTCAAATCTGCTGGAGAAATGCATAGTTATCATGAGAATTCATGGAACGACTTACATACTACTGTACTGCTCTGGCTTGAAATAAACACTTGGATGTCTTTTGTGACCCAGGCATTCCATAGATTACAGAGCTTGCTATGGTGCTGGTTTCAAGAACAATTGACCAACCCCACCTTATTGCAGCCAAATATTGTAAAATACAGTACTATTTTTACAGCATCTAAATACAAGGTGTTGCAGAAATACCTTTAAAATATTTTCTGAATTAGTAGATCTAGCAATAATCTGTTAACACATAGAAAAAAGTACCATCACCTCAAAATCATTTTATTTCAACATGGATTTTATGATGTGTAGAGCCCTACAGTCATGTGAATATAATGAAGCTGGTTCAAGTGTTTGATACCAGATAAAGATGCCAAAGTTTCCTGAATGAATCCTCTAGTTCCTGTTTATTAACCAATGATTTTACAAAATTATTTGCTTTATGAAATGTCTGATACTTTTAAGTACAGTACAGTATAAGCTTTGTAGTAAAATATCTTTTATGAATCATATATATAGCATTGTATTATTTGTAGGTGGGAGGAGACCAAACGAGATGATGGGCTGAAGTGGCACTTCCTGGAGCACAAAGGACCAATGATGGCAGAGAATTACAAAAGATTACCAAGTAATGTAAAGTTTTATTATAATGGGGAGACAATGGAACTCAGTGACTTGACGGAGGAAGCAGCAGGATTTTATGCTCGTATGATCGAGCATGACTACACCACAAAGCCAGTCTTCAATAGCAACTTTATGAGTGATTGGAGGAAGGTATGATAACCTATTACTGTATACTAGAGCTCTTACCATAATTTGTTTTTCTTTGCATACTCCATTGAAAAAGAGGAAAAGTATTTGTAGCATGTTGCTCTATGGTTCTGAGAAATGAGCTTTAATGAAGTTGGAGGACATGACAATTTCAAATCACTATTAACTCCCCTCCCCTTTTATTTATCTTTTGTTATGTTCTGTGTATGGTTGAAGTACACTCTGAGCTTAATCTATTTAGTGGAAATTTATGCTCCCACTGAGATGAGTGAGCTTGAAAAGAAAGGTAATAACTGAGCTAAGCTAGTCTCCATAAGAGAACATTTAGCTCTGCAAAGCTCATGGCTTAGTGGTATTCCAGTGTATTGACAGGGATGGGTAAGATGTGTGTCAGATCTCATAGCTCTGGTAGTACTACAACCTTCCCTTCCTTGACTTTACAAGATCAAGGAAGTGTAGGATTATTGAGCCCAGGAACCAGAGGCTTCCATGCAAGCGTACACACACACTACACTTATGTTACCAATATAATATTATATTGTTAATTATCACTTGGTTTATGAGTGGGTAGAGTGCTAGGCTAGTTTTCACTCTTACTATGACACCACTGGAAATGTTTGGTGCCTCAGGCCCCTACGCTGCTCAGCACTATAATATGAGACAGATGTTAACATACCTTACCATGTGAGTTGTCACAAGTAAAATTTTCATTTGTAGATATGTTCCTATAGAGTAAAACTATATATTGTGAAATTTACTTTACAGTTAATGACACCAAAGGAGAAGGAAAAAATAACAGACTTGAAGAAGTGTGATTTCCGAAGAATCCATGCCTTTTATGTTCAGCAAAATGAAGAAAGAAAGAATCGCTCGAAGGACGAGAGGAAAGCACTCAAGGAGACGAACGAAGCTTTGATTGCTGAGTACGGATGGTGCAACATTGATGGTCACAAACAGCGTATAGGTAACTTCAAGATTGAACCTCCAGGTTTGTTCCGAGGACGAGGAGAGCACCCCAAACAGGGCATGATAAAGAAGAGAATCATGCCTGAGGATGTCATTATTAACTGCTCAAAAGATTCTGCCGTACCTAAGCCTCCCGCAGGACATAGATGGAAGGAAGTAAGTCGAATGAATTTTGTACAGTATTTTCTCCTATACGTTATATTATAATGAATGATTTACCGGTAAGTAATTATCAAGAACCCATTTCCCTTCTGTCCAGTAATGGGGAACTTAAGGCCTAGAGAGGAAAAATAATAAAGAACAGATATACAAAATACCCAGTAATATGGGCCACACTAACATTTATTCCCCCTTTCAGCAATAAAAAGTTCTCCTCCCCCAGCAAGCACATATCCACAACAAAATCTCTTCATATTGACACTTAGTGGTGAGGGCAGTTCCATGAACTATCACATGTAAACCAAGTTCCCAGCCCATAACATACACTCCATCTGGGAACCCTTTCCTTTAATCTTTGATTAGGAGATTTGCTCAGACACCTTTCCCGGATTTCTTAGCCTGTCCGTTCTTCAATTTATATTCATACATATCAGCAGGTCCATCTCTACTACTTTAACTATCAATTTTTCTTATGCTGCAAGAGTGTTTTACAATACTATGATACCGTGGGCATTAACACTCCTGTACCTAGTACAGTACTGTATTTATTTGCCACATATCTAAGTAAGAGTATGGTAATAAAAGTTATTTTAAATTTCCTGCACTATTTCAGGTACGAGCTGACAACACAGTAACCTGGTTAGCATGTTGGACTGAAAATATCCAGAGCCAAACAAAGTATGTCATGCTTAATGCAGCATCAAAACTAAAGGGCGAGAAAGACTGGCAAAAGTATGAAACAGCCCGCAGACTGCACAAAGTTGTCGACAGAATCCGTGAGCAGTACAGACTGGATTTCAAGAGTAAAGAGATGAGGATACGTCAGCGAGCTGTAGCCCTGTATTTCATTGATAAGGTATAACTAGTTTAATGATCATTTTTGGTGTGAAGGAAAGAGTTTCTGATTTGATATTCTGGGGGCTTTAGCCTTCTCTTAGAAAGCTGACCCTACAGATGCACTAAAAGCACTTTTCAAGACAGAAACTGCCAATGTATATATCAAATATATGGTACAAGATAGTAAATAATTGTCTTTTTTTTTTTTTTAATTGCTTGATAAAAGAAATAGACTGCTAATATTTCTGGAGATATTTAATGATTATCATTAGCTGTACAGTTTTATAATGATTGTTTTTATTTAACAGTTGGCTCTGAGAGCGGGTAATGAGAAGGACGAGGACCAGGCTGACACAGTGGGTTGCTGCTCTCTCCGAGTGGAACACTTACAATTATATGAACAAAAGAATGGCAAGGAATATGTTGTTATCTTCGATTTTCTAGGTAAAGACTCCATTCGATATTACAATGAAGTAGCTGTTGAGAAAAGAGTCTTCAAGAATCTACAGCTGTTTAAGGAAAACAAGGAGCCGGGAAATGACCTCTTTGACCGCCTTAATGTAAGTATTTATTTTTTTTACATAAGTATTGCATTGTTAACCCCTTAACTGCCAGTAAGTGACGAAAGTAATGTTATTTTTGCATCAATCCACGCTAAAAATGATAAAATCAGTAAAACATTTTCAGTTGAATAATATCCATGTACAGTAGGCCTATATGCACCAGATAGATATGATGATAATATGCCCCAAAGAAAGTTAAAAATCTTTCTCCTTAAATATTGAATGAGCACTTAGTGAATTTCTAGTACCGTAATACATTAGTAGTGGTGGTGTTGGTGGTTCAACTTAGCTATGAGCATTTTGGTGAATGTGTAATGATACTAGACGCTGTTGCTCTAATTGTTGCAGTGAATTCTGTAAGAAGGTTTTCAGTCCAGAGATAAGTCTTTCCTGAAAGATTGTCACTGTTGAGAAGTAATGTAGCATTGAGAAATTCCATAATCCAAAATTATCATCCATGCTTCATAAATCACTACTACAAATAATCTGTATTTCTTGTAGAGTTAGTCAGCACACGCTGCTACTTTTAACATACCATTGTGGCTTGCCAGTAATAAGATAGTGGAGAAACTTATTTATCCAACCAGTGTGTAGTGTTCTGGTTCACTATTGTTTAATGGCTCCTAATATCTTTTGAATTCTATGTATTGTTGGTCCTTTCATACTTTGTTCTGTCTGTCATTCCCATATTCCCTTTCAAATTCAGCCATGTACATTCTCTTGACAGGTTTCCTCATCCATCCAGTCCCTTTTTTTCATATGTTACTTTTTGTGCTTACTGTCTTCCCTTTGAATCACCTTCCTCAGGCACCTTATGACCTCACTGTTGTGGCACCTTATATCAATCAATTAATCCCCATCCATCCTATGAAAATGTGGCTATAACTTCAGTATCCATAATTATGCTTCTCGAACCCCATCGTAGTGTACTCCAGTCTACTCCATGTTTTATCATCATATTATATCAAGGTGTACTTCAGTGTACAATATTATATTAAAGGTGTTTCTTTATTTGATCTTTTTTATTCTGACTTTATTTAATATTTTTATTTTCAGACTCAAATCTTGAACAAGCATTTAAATGAGCTAATGGATGGACTCACTGCAAAGGTTTTCCGTACTTACAATGCATCTCGCACACTGCAGGAACAGCTTGAGTTGTTAACTAATTCGGATGACCCAGTAATTGCCAAAGTATTGCAGTACAACAGAGCAAACAGGGCTGTAGCACTCTTATGTAACCATCAGCGTGCAGCCCCAAAGACTTTTGACAAGTCCATGGCGACTCTACAGAAGAAAATAGATGACAAGAGAGATTTGGTTGAAGAAGCAGAGAGAGAGTGCAAACAGTTGAAAAAAGCAGCCAAGTCAGGAGGTTCACAGAAGGAAAAAATTGCATATGAAAAGAAAAAGAAGGCACTTGACCGTCTGAGAGAGCAACTAGAGAAACTTGAACTGTCCGCAACAGATAAGGAAGAAAATAAAACTATTGCTCTTGGAACCTCCAAGCTCAACTATTTGGATCCCCGTATCTCAGTTGCTTGGTGCAAGAGGTATGATGTTCCCATTGAGAAAGTGTATAACAAAACCCAAAGATCTAAATTTCAATGGGCTATTGACATGGCAACTGCTGATTACAACTTTATGGGAGAACCAATGAATATCAGTAGATCCAATGATGATGATGGTGAAGAAGAGGAGGAGGAGGAATAGGAAATACACCTTGTTAAGAATGACTATCATAACCAAAGAGAATGATACTGAATATTAATATTTGCACAAAAGAAAATACTGTATGTCAGTTACCTATGTTTCTCTTTAATTATTCTTGTAAGACATACAAGTTTGGATTTTAATATGCCTTTAATCTTGAAGGGAATGTGCAACTGTTGGAAGTGGTCGGTAAGGAATTGATTGTAAAATATTTTATTTTGTGTGTGAATAATCTTACTATTTATTACACAAAATAGTTTTTAAGGATGACTAAGCTTTCAGTGCCACTATTTTTGTGTGCAAAGATTCTATATACTTTTGTGTTACTCAAAAAATGTAAAAAAAAAAAACACTGGTCCTAAAGTGGCACTGCCCAATGGGATTGTGCATATATATCAGTGATATTGTTGACATTTATTTATGCATTATATTTTGTTACTTTACTTTTGTATGCAGTGTAACTAAATGCATTACATTTCATTACTATATTATAACTTAATCAGGATAAGGAGATTTTTCCTGTTTTCTTTGGCCGAGGAAATAGCATTTTTGTAAGTAATGGAGGGGTGTTGTATGAAGGATGCCTTTTTGTAACACCTGTGGTCCAGCACTACCTACACCCACTAGAGATAGTGTGGTTGGTCACTTCTTTCATCTCATATACTGATCTGTGGCTTTCTCTCACTTTTCATTTATAATTTCTTGCCAGTGGAAATACAAGTTGTAGCATGATGTGTAATTTGATTTTTGTATTAGGAAATTAATTGGGGTTCTGGTTAACATACAAGCTAAAAACTTGATACTTTCATTTTCATTCATTGGAATACAAGATTCTTTAACCCAAGAAATTTCAGCAACTTGATGCTCGCTGGCAACTGTAAGGATGTCAAGTTAAAAGTGTCATTTGGACACACTGAAAGTGTATTTACAGAGCTACAGTGTTTGGGCACAACTTGGTGGTCTTCAAGTGTGAACTGAAATTATTCTCAGTTACCTGAAGAGGGCTCATATGTAGGGCCAGCATTGTAGTTCCCTGGTTAAATCATGTCTTTATATATAGAGATTATTATTTTCTTATGGACTTGCAGTATGTTGAAGCAAGATCTCAAGATGTCATTTATTTATGCATAGTGATAGTTGAGTTTCATGGTTGGCTCTTGATAAGTATTGGATTATTGTACTGTATATAAGTTCATCTGGGTATCGTATTGATTAACAATATAAGTGGCCCCACACTTCTGTGGTGAGCCTAGGAGTGCAAGAGATCTGTATCATCTCTTATGATTATCTATTGTCCTGTAATGGCTGATGATTGGTAGAGAATATAGTCCTTTTAATATTAATATATATTTTATCTTTCTGGCATCTAAATGGCTAATGGAATTAGCTGAGTGCATTATTGGGAATGCAATAAGTGTAGTGGGAGTTTGGTAGGTAGAGGCAAACTGTATAGGACTGCTGCTTTCATCCCATGTGGCCGTCACATAGTGTAGTTTAGGTTTTAAGTTTGTATAACTGTACTTTGTAATTTATAATCTGTTAGTTTTAGTGCTGGAATGGATTGGGTGGATGAAACATTGACAGTGATAACCTAAATTTTGGAGGTGGAGCTTTGAACCTGCTTCACGAAGTTACTGGGACCATTCTTGCAGGCCTAAGAAGTTATTGGTATGACAGATCATGGACTGGCTTTATGTGCGAGATATTAAAGTGGCAGCGTTGCTAATCTTATCGAGAGGAATATCATGTATTATTTAGTGCAGGTCATTCCATACCATTTTGTGATATACACTCTGTATATACAACAGTGATCTTCATCATTAAACTCATCGTGCAACCAATGTATTCTCAAGAAGCCTATCAGTAAAGTAATACATGTATGTGTATAATTTTTTATATATTTTATTTGATTATTTACTCAAATTGAGCACTCCTCACTTCACTTCACAGGTGAGGGAGGATGCTCTATTAAAGTGGACTTGCAATTAATGAAAATCTAGCCAAAAGAATATTGTAGGGCCCATATGATCCCTATGCACTTCCTTTTTGTGGAAACACAGTTCATCTTCATTCTGTTCTGGTTGTGCTTGGTGCAGGTGATTTCATCCTTGTGCCCTTTTTAAACTTGAGCTAACACAGTCCCTACAATAATGAGAGGGCATCCATATACTGTACTGTATGGCAGGTAAGGTAGGGAGTTATCTGGGAAGGAGAGGAGGTGAGTTACTTGAGGGTAGTGAAGGCTGTAGTTTCTTCCCAGGTGAGGTCATGAGGAGATATGAGTGAACCTTGTCACAAATCTCTGGTAGTAGCCCCATCAGGGGAGAGTTGTCTGCTTCCACAGTGGTCATAGTAGCATTGTTGCAGGACACCTCAAAACAATGTTCAATATTGTATGACCAGAGAAGACATTACTCAGTTCTGGCTTCCTTGTTTGTAATACAGTACTGTACTGTGATCCTGGTTTGCCATTTGCCTTTTCTTTGGTGTGAATTCTTAAAAAGGAGTAAGGTCTTGTAGAGGATCTGTTTTATGGTATAATCTGGAGCCTTCCAATTCACCATAAAGAAAAAAAAGTCAAGGCATTAATAGGGGATCTGTGTCATGGCATAAAGTGTACAAAGAGAGTCGAAGATTAGAGAATGAAAGGACTGCCTTATGCCTGATAGGCCCTGTAAGTCAAGGGAGAAGGGGATTAGAGGTGGGACAGCAAGCACGAAGGACTAATAACACACATGCGCCTCCATATGCACTACAATTACATCGGTAACATCGCCTTATGACCATTATGAAGTTGATAAGCGTTAAACCCCAATAACCAGCCAGCACGAAGGATAGGAGGGGCAGTAAAAGAATTGAAGAGTGGCTAGGGCCGAAGGGGCGCCAGAACCTTTAAAGTACTGCCCATATCACCGCCGGCCATACTCTAGGCCTATGGGGGTAATGCTGGGGTCAACTTTACTGACATTCCCCATTAACAGTCAAAAGTCAAATAGGGATTTTGTTTCGTGGTATATTTTGGAGTAATAAGTACAGTATATAGCCTTCCTACAATGAGTGTCCCCTTAATTAATATGAAATAAGGAATTAAACTTGGATCGGTTTCATGGTATAGTGTGCAGGAAACGAGAAATCTTGTCACTTTTCTGTCAGCACCCTACAGATTCGACAAGAAGTTCTACAATAGTAGTACTATTGTAGAACTTCTTGTCGAATCTGTAGGGTGCTGACAGAAGTACAACGCGAGGAGACTTGTTGAAAATGATGAGTGTGTGTACCGTTAAAACCACGAAAGAAAATGATGGCACCACAACCATCACACACTACGATGATGACGTACCACAAACAACAACATGGACACTTGTGGACAGGTGTTTCAGAGAATAATACGAGCTCCCAGTCCATGAACAAACAAGAATAATATGATGTAACTTATACTATATATGTATGTGGATGTCTGACAGATGTAGGAATATATAAATGATAATAAATGTGGCCAGGGGAGATGGAAATAATGATAAATAACAACGCCGCCACCTCCACCACCAATGGCAGGACACCACCATCATTGTTTTTGTTCCTGTGTGTACTCGTGTTAATTGTAGCATTTCTTTGTCAGCCTTGTCACTCTGCCAATCAAAGAAATTCACACATCAAAAATAAGGTGAGTTATTTTTTTTTTTCTGTTTTCTTTTTTGTTTGGTGAGAGATTGTTTTTATATTGTGTTTTTTTTACTGTGTGATCACAATTCTTCCTAATATTGCGTCAGCCGTAAATTAATTAATGTAATGTTACATGGTCGTTTTTCATGGCTTGGTTGGGTTGGTGGCTTTGTTTAGGGAATGATTATACGGTATTTATCTAGACTATTGCTAGTGTTAGGTCCCGGTAATCTGCTGTGGTCTAGGTTAGGTTAGGTAAGGTCAGGCTTCAAGTTTAAGGTCCCGCAGAGGGCCGCTCATGGGCGGCATAATATGCGGGGGATATAGGGATCCAGGGTAGGATAAGGGTGGATTGGGTCAGGGACTGTGGGTTGAGGATTAGGATTGGGTAGGTAATGATTGGTGATCCTATTTCTAAACGTGTCAAGAGTGGGGCTATTAACGGTAAATTTACAGAAGAACTGGGTTCACTATATTGTGTATTTTAGTATCATTACCCACTATTTTGGACCATTCTAAAACACTTTTATTCTATGGTGTTTCTTTCGGAGATATGCCCCGTTTTACAAACATAATTTGGAAATTAGTCTGACCTCACCTGACCTGACCTAACCTAACCTAGACAACAGCAGACTACCGGGACCTAACCTGGGCAAACTACTGGGACTTAACCTGGGCAAACTACCGGGATATAACCGGTGTAAACTATCATAAAGTGACTGGGGCAAATTCCCAGGACCTAGCCGGATGTGGTAACACTGCGCGATCCTAGCCAAAAACCCAGTTATTCTGTAATAATACCCTATTAACTACGTGAGATGGGAGATGATTCCACTCTTGGATGCTGCGGGGAAAGAATGAGTGTCTAAATATATCAGTGCTTGTCTGGTATGTATGGTATTTTAAGTTGTGGCTGCCTCGAAGTGGATCGTATACTTGTAGGGTGTAGATATGTGTCTTTGTCTATGTCAACTAACTTGTTTGTGATTTTGTATATCATCTGTTGTCTGTGTATCTGTCTTCGTGTTACTAATGGGTCTAGTTTTGTGTTTTGTTTAAGCAAAGTGACTGATGTAGTGTGTCTGTAATCACGTCTGGCCCATCTTGTAGTTTTGTTTTGTATGGACTCTAATTTATTGATATTATTGTAAGTGTGTGGGTCCCAGACGGTGTCACAATACTCTAAATGTGGCCGAACGAAAGTGTTATACACAATAATTTTGATGTCTGTGTTACACCTGCTGAGGTTCCTGCACAAGAACCCCAGGACCCTACTAGCTTTGGCCCTGATGCTACCTATGTGTGTGTTCCACCTCATGTCCGCTGAGATGTGGACGCCCAAGTATTTGTGGGAAGTGACTGTGTTGAGGTTGGTGTTGTGTAGTTGTTATATATATGGAATGACATTATGGGCACAGGTAAAATGGATGTGATGGCATTTGTCTGGTCTAAATGTCATCTGCCACTTGACTTCCCAGTCTTCAAGTGCAGTTAAGTCGTCCTGTAGTCGAAGGCAGTCATTCCTATCTTTAATCGGTCTGTAAACTAAGCTATCGTCTGCAAAGAGTCTAGTGGTAGAGGAGAGTGAGAGTGGGAGGTCATTAATGTATGAAAGGAAGAGAAGGGGACCCAGGACAGTGCCCTGGGGTACCCCAGAGGTCACAGGAACAGATGGAGACTGACTACCGTCAAGAACTACACATTGCTTTCTGGTAGTCAAGAACGTTCTAATCCAGTGAAGAAGTTGTCCCTGTATGCCATAGAATTCTAACTTGTGAAGTAGTCTTTGGTGAGGGACTTTGTCGAAGGCTTTGGCAAAGTCTAATACTATGGCGTCAACTTGTCTAATTTTTGTGTCATTGAGGGACTGCAAAATATCATGAGTAGTTACCAGTAGCTGCGTCTCACACGAGCGTTTAGGCCGAAAACCGTGTTGATTGTCAGTCAGTATATTTTGCCTATCAAAGTGGTCCATTATGTGTCTATGAATTATGTGTTCTAAAATTTTGCAGGGGACTGAGGTAAGTGAAATAGGTCTATAATTAATTGGAAGGGTTCTGTCTCGGGATTTAAAAATTGGGGTCACATTTGCCAAAAGCCAGTCTTGAGGGAGTTCACCGGTCTGTAAAGTCTGTGAGAATATAACCTGCAGGACAGGGGCAAGAATGCTAACGTTAGCCCTCAATATCCTGCAGGGTATATTGTCTGGTCCAGTCGCTTTGTGTATGTCTACCTCAGATAAAAGTTTCTCAATTCCTTGGGTGTTTATATGAATGGGAGGGATAGGTGGGTGTGATGGTGTTGGTATGCCTGGTAAGTGTTCATGTTCATGGGTAAAAACGGACTGGAATTGTGTGTTAAGGGCGTTGGCTTTGTCTTGTGGGTGTGTAACCAAGGAATTGTTGTGTAGTAATGTAATACCGGTCCAGTCTTGTTTGCGTGCTTTAAAAAAGCCAAAGAATTTTTTGTGGTTTTGTGTGTTGTCTGCGAGGAAAGTGGATGTGTATTTAGTTTCTTTCTATAGTGTTTTCTGTATATATTTGTATTCTAACCAGTGTTCTGTATCGTTGTATCGTTTTGCTCTGTTGTATGCCTTTACCTTGCTTCTGTGTAGTCTTTTTAATTGTCTATTGTACCATGGTAATGACCGGTTATGTGTGATGGTTTTCGTGGGTATGTGCTTGTCCATTGTGTCATGTATAAAGTCACGAAGTCTGGTCCAGTTTGTTTCCACAGAACTGGCCATTGGGTCTGAGTCAAGGAACGAGTCACGAAATTCAACTAAGTCTTGGGTAATGCCACCCATGTCAGCTCTGTTGTACATGTAAATTGTCCTGGGTAATTGTTTTTGTGTTGTTGGCTTGATGTTTGCATCAATGAGTACCATCTCATGGTCACTAAGACCAGGTAGTAGGCTACTCGTGTCCGTGTAATTAAGGAAATGTTGTTTGTGAGAAATAAGTCTAATATGTTGGATGTGACCCCGTGTCTTATGTTAGGATTATGTCTTTCTACACTGACTTGTGTGTGTTTCAAAATGTCAAAATTTGATTATGCCCTATCTTGGAAGAAAATGCCATAGAAGAAAAGTGTCTTAGAATGGTATAAATCAGTGGGTAAAGAAGGTAAAAACATCGTAATACCAACCGGCAATACAGTAGATATTTACCGATTATACTGTGTTTATGAAGAAAATCTGTCTGTGGATATGCCAATATTTTGTTTTATGGATAATATGGAAGAGATGACCGATTGTGATTTCCTATATTTTCAACACTTCGTCTGATTGATTTTTGTATACTCTTTATGTATAGTTATGTGATCATGGACAATTTTTTTTCCATATTTAGTTAGGTTACTTCACCTGCAGTTAGGACCAAAGAATATCCAGAGTAGGACCCAAGGAGGTAATAGTTAAGAAGTAAAGAAGAGCCACAGAAAATGAAGATACCAATTTCCTTCCTAATTTTGTTGGTGGTTGTTTTTGCATTATAAACTTATTTCCCAGTGTGACATTTCATTCTGACTATGTGTTTCATTTTTACAGATTGCAACAACCGAACTTTTAGCAGAAAAAGATGACGGAACATTACTTGTATCAACACTAGATGGTGCTCTTCATGCTGTAGCCAAGTCATCAGGAGCAGTAAAATGGGTTCTGAAAGATGGTATGTATTACAGTACTTTATGATGATCATCATTGCTTAGGAGGAAATATTTTAGACACTGAATTTACAGTACAGTACTGTACATCATTATAACTTTCTACAGGTATCTAATTTTGAAATATATTATTTACTAACTAAAAATAAAGAAACAGACAAACAAACTTGAGTGAAAACATAACTTCCTGCGTAATGCTCAGTATGATATTTCACTTAACCCAGCAAATCTTAGAGCCCTTTAGTAATGGAGAAAATCACATGACACTAGCCAGAGTAAAACAATAAACTGGAGTCAGTGTCTTGAAGAAGTTGTACTGTAGTATATTACAGTCGGTATGGGGTGTATTGTAATGTTTGCATTCCATACTGTATAGTGTGAAAGCATGCTATACATTTTCATGGAGGGAAGTTTGTTTGTGTGTATCATAATGTATAATTTTTTTTTTTTATTATTTTCAGATCCTATCATCCTTAATCCTACAGATTCTACTCAGCCACCAGTGTAAGTACAATAGCACAGTAACGAGAAGGGCACTTTATCACTTGCAAACCTATGCAAACATTACATAAATTTTAAGAAAAAATCAAAGATATTTTACCGTCCGTACCTATAAAATATAAATAATGACCATTCCTGACTTTCATTGACCAAAAGTTAATAAAAAAAAAATTTCATATTGCCTATCATCCTGTAATGTTATTGACGTCTCCTGTCTTATAATCATAATTATATTGCTTTGTTCTGTTTCTAGCATATTGTGATGTAACCTCTTGTTATTCCACCAGGCCTCAGTTCTTCCCCAACCCTCAAGATGGGTCACTGTACAGGTACAACCTGGGGCGGGGGCGAGACCCTCTCAAGAAACTGCCTTTCACCATCCCACAGCTGGTGGCTAACTCTCCTTGTCGTTCAAGTGATGGCATATTCTACCTAGGTACAGTATATCACACTCCAAGAATGACTTCCATGTACACTCGCAGTCCACAATCCCTAGCCCACCTGAGTCGAAGCCTGATCTCTGGAGCAGGCGGCTTCTAGATGAGAGCCCACCCAAAACCTCTATTGGTTCGAAATGTGTGTGTGGCCTTTTCATGGTATGAGTGGGCTGTCATCCAGAAACCGCCTGCTTCGGATCTCGAGCTTCGATTCAGGTGGGCTCGGAATTTTGGATTGCGACTGTATAAGAAGAAATAGAAAGGGTGGAGGTTAGGAGAGCAATATAATCTCCTCATAAGAACAGTGATTATCAGTTACAGTGATTACTATTAATGTTGCCTTATTCTTTCTTCAGAACTCCTTTACATGAAATAGTCATGGCAGAGGAGCCTTCAGGTTGCACCACAAATATTCAAAGGGAGATTCTGTCCTTGGTGAATTGGAGTGTCATATTTCTTCCAAAGTATGCCAGGAAGCAGGACTAGATCAACGAAAATAATGATGGCCTGTTGCTTGAAATAGTTTAGATGAATCAGTTGCTCCAGATTTACCAAAACTGTATTACCCCCTACAGATATACGAACATAGAAAAATAGTTGAAAGCTGCTGTATTTTAAGTATCACTAGAATACAGTACAATATTTTTAGACTAAGTTAATTATTTCAGGCAAAAAAGTCGACACGTGGGTTGGTGTGGACTCGATCACCGGGGAGAAGCAGCTGGTACTTGGGGTGGAGGGAATAGAGCGTAAGTGTCCCAAACCTTCCAGGAACACTGTGTACTTTGGCCGCACCCTCTACAACATCATCCTGTACGAGGCCACCACTGGTAACAAGTGGAACATCAGCTTCTCAGATTATGCTACAAGTGCTGCATCATCAGCCGTCGAGAACTATGGTAAGGCACAGTCCGAGATCAATACTGTACTACTTGACCATGAAATTGCATACCTGATGTTGATAAGAAAAATATATATTGTGGAATCAATGTTTATTATTGAAATGAATGACACACATACATAACATATAATAAGTTAATAGCCTATACGTTTGAGATTATAGAAATACTAGACGACATGAGAAAAAGTTGAATGAATAACATGCACACACACAAAACTTATTTGTTTGAGATTATAGAAATACTAAATGACACAGGAAAGAGTTGAAAAAAAATATCAAGGTGTTGAGTTACCCTGTGTTTATAGTTTCAGTGCCTGTGATTATAGTTTTTATACTTTGGGCAGACTTGGTTCACTACACATCCACTGGTGAAGGTTCCATCTTGACTGTGGACCAACAGACCGGCTCACTGCTGTGGACACTGGAGTTGAATTCACCCTTGGTTGCCATGTATCTCTTAGGTCCAGAAGGTCAGTTTTGACTGTTGTACTGTATTAGTTGTTGTTGTATATTTTCATAGACATAACTACCAGTATTATATTCCTTCCTTGGTTTACTTAGGTTTTCAGAGTGCTGGCTAGAGACAAGATTTACCTGTATATGAACCAATCTTGCTTTGTGCATTGATTAATTTATTTTAATTATACTGATGTTTAATGAACTGCATATGGGTGCACCTCATATACTCCATTAGAAAACTAGATATCTCACTAATGAGAATTATAGCCATAAAAACCTTACACACACCAGCTGATGGCAGGTTTGTGGCAGATTTAGATGTGTGTACATTAAGAGGGTACTGTAGTACAATGTTGTTCTGGAACAACTGACTCTGCCAAACTATTCCAAGCAACAGGCTTGTTAACTTGGTCCTGTTTCCTGGCATACTTTGGAGGAATCAAGGCACTCCAATGTACCAATATAATCCATTACAAAGTATGAGTTGAAAACAGGTGGACTTTTGACGGTGCCAATGATCACGGTGGCTCCCCAGACCCTCCATCACTTCACCCAGGAGTTTATGCATCTCACACACAAACCAACAGATGACTCAGATGGTGTACTCATCAAGAAATTAAGGTATGTAAAGCCTTTTCAGTATATCTCTGAATGGTTCCATGTTGTAGAATATTAAGAGTAAGCCCTCTATCTCTCTCTAAAAAAGATTTAATCTCTCTCTCTCTCTCTCCTCTCTCTCTCTCTAACAAAGATTTCGGGGAAGATTTGTGTGTGAAAAGTGATTGTTTATTAAATCCAAAAGTAGCAACAATAATCTTACATCATAAGTATGGTCAATGATTTATAATGGCATGTATTTCCCCTCAGCCCAACCATCTACATAGGAGAGTGTAGTTCTGGTGTGTACGCCTTGCCAGCATTAGTGGATGCTAACACAGCCACCATATCACACCGAGGGTCCCAGCTGCTCTTGGAAGGGCCCCCTGGCTCTCGGGGCACCATAGCTTCAGCTCACACCAAGAAGTCCAGTGATGCCAAAGATAACACTGATGTCCTTCTCTTGGGTCAGTTTTCGGGCCGTATGCAAGATGATGTTGACGATGGCATGGTATCGGTACAACAGCTCTATTGTGTTTCTGTGGAGTTATTGTACTAGTACCACGCCATTGTATGCACCATGAATGTTTTTGAATATGGCCCTTCATGTCACATTGTAAGCCTGAGTACAGTTGGCCCTCAATATAAGGTGAATATATTTAGCACTGTTCCTCAGCACAGGCTCAGTAAATCCCTTATTTTATATGGTAATGAATAACAGAAACCTGGGAAAACATTTGGTGATCTTCAATGAGGGACTGAGTGTAAAATGAAATGGTGGATAGTCTACAAGTATTTATTCATAGTATATCAAGGGTCTACAGTAATATGTGAGCAGATTTACAATACATCATTATAAGCCACACAGTTTTTCACGATATATAGGACACAAGATTGGGGGCAGCTTACTATCAGATGCTTGGTGGGATATAGAGTAGGTGAGAATGTAGTGGGTGGGATAGAATGGGGAATAATAATATGGAACTGAAAGAGCATTGACTTTAGATATTCAAAGCCATTGTTATCCAATGCACCCCTAGTATTATACATTAATTTTTATTCCTTCATCATAAAATTTGCTGGAATATCAATTTTAATACTGTAATGTTTGCAGTGTGTACGGTAGGTAGTTATGCTGCAATCAAGAGGGAACAAGAACTAGAATGTATTTTAAAATTTCAGGTTACTATGAAATACCAGAAAACGTAAAAGGTGAATTGAGCAAAGCGACTCCCGAAGAGATGGCAGAGATCAGAGAACGTGGAGTAAGGTTGGCAATTACCCACGAGTCTAATGACAACCAATCAAACCTAAACCCACCTGGTAAATCCTCAAAGCCTTCCACTGCTTACCAGATTGTCTCAGGTTAGTGTGATTCATTTTTCAGAGATTGATGACACTTGGCTGTACAGAATATGCTACCAGTGTTATTGTTAAGGTTGTATATAGTACAGTGTTGCTGGTGGTAAATCTGGAGCAACTGATTCCTGCAAACCATTCCAAGCAACAACAGGACACCATTAATTTTGCTAATCTGGTACTGTTCCCTGGCATACTTTGGAGGAAACAAGGAGCTCCAATGAAACAAAAGTGTAGTACCGGTACCAAACCCCAATACACACCATGACCTGGAAACCCACAGAAAACACTTTTACTAATTTCTTACTGATAAGTGTTTGCAACCTGCTCCTTGAGATGTGATACCAATAAATCCCAATGTAGCTACATGTACTAGATACCTCTAATAGAATTTAGAATATGCCAGACCCAATTGTGTTTCATGATTGTTCTCTTAATACAGTATGTGCATTACTTGAGAACTAAAGTAAGACAGTGCACATATTATGGTGCTCATATGAAAATCATCTAAAGTTTATTCCCGTAGTATGAGTGTTTTTTGTGTTTTGAGTTAGAAATTGCTCTGTAATAACTCTTTGACTATTCAAGTTAGAAAAAATATTTATGAGGGAAGTAAATTTGATAGAAATGAGGATAATATATTTTTGTGTTGCTGTGACAAATCCACTATCTGTTCAATCTGATCTAATGCATACCATATTTCCCTCTTGTCTGAAGCCTATGTAAAGTGTTGGGATATTAAAAAATACATGTCATGTATTATTTATATGATCCGTTTTTCATTGGTCTTCTTTTCATATTGTTTGACTTTATTGCCCTCAAGAGGGCTTGTCCCAGGTGAAACAGCTCAATGTGAGCTTTGTGACATCAGGAGATGTCTTGGTGTGGCTGGGATCCATGTTTCATCTTCTGGGGTCCTGGCTTGTGGCTGACACAATGAATGTCCTGCTAGTCTTTCTTCTTTTGGGCTTCACCATCATCTTATATATTCTCTACAAGCAGGTTAGTGTACAGTACTGTCTCAAACATGCATTAAGATTAAAGCTTTTGTACATTGCTCTTACACAATTGAGGTGGTGTGTAATGTGATATTGTTTCTCACAGTTCATAAATTTTGCTAACCAGAATAATTTTATAAGTAATTTTGATATTTTTTATTTGAGAGTATGTTGTTTGCACTTAGGCACAAGATTATGCGAGACTGAGCCAAGAAGTGTCATCGCGGCAGCAGTGGTCAAGGGGGTCCAGTGGAGGAGGAGCTGCAGGCAGTGTTACAGCAGTGGCAGAGGAGCGACTTGATGGTACTGTTGGTGTTGGCAAGATTATCTTTGACCCCCAACTCTTGTTAGGCAAAGGATGTGATGGCACATTTGTCTTCAAGTAAGTTACAGTTATAATTTTCATCCATCTTGCCCTTCGAATGTCTTATGATTTGAAGCATTTGTCTGATAATGTAGAGTTTTTTGTTGTTGTCTTTATATGTTGATGTTGTATTAATTATGCTTTCCATCTAACCATCCATCCATTGACTTGATATTTAATTCCACTTCTCAATGGCACCCTCAAGTAGAATTGTATATGACAGAAACCACAGAGAGACTACATGTCCCGCCACATTATTAACATATTTTTTTTCTTTTCCACCTCACCAGAGGAACATTTGATGGTCGTGATGTTGCAGTAAAACGTGTGCTTCCTGATTGCTTCTCCATTGCTGACAGGGAGGTGGACTTACTGAGGGAATCTGACCAACATCCCAATGTGATCCGCTACTTCTGTACAGAGCAGGTTGGAGGTTTAGATGTTATGTATGAGGCTCTTAATGGGAGATTTTCTTGTTGGTAAATTGCAAGGCTACTGATTCCTTCTAACCATAACAGAAAACAGACTCCCTTATTGGTACTAATAGGGGATCTGTTTTGTGATGTAGTTTGGAGGAAGCACAGACCTTCCAATTCACCAACAAGAGATTCACCCCTTAAATTGTGAGAACAGTTTGGGGAGGTCATATGGTATTTGTGTATGGTATCTTCTGAGGTATATAATTGGAGAACTTGATGGGTAGGAGAGAAATCCATCCACTGTATGTATGAATGTATGGCGGCTTTAGTGCTATACTATGAACATGGCTCTTATGTTAATTGTTTTGGGGGATGAATATAAAACTACAGTAGGCTATTTATTGATCCTGTTCTTTTCCTGCTATGAAAATTGTAATTAGAAAGAATATAAAATTACAGTATCCATTGATATCCTGTTCTCTCCCTGCTATGAACATTTTTATTGGGGATGAATATAAAACTATCCATTGATGTTGTTTTTTTTTCCTGCTCCCCCCAGTGCCGTCAGTTCCGGTATATTGCACTGGAGCTTTGCAGTGCTACCCTGGAAGACTACATACAGGGTAGATTCAAAGCTGATATCAGTACACTCACCATCCTTCACCAAGCTACCTCAGGACTTAAGCATCTCCATAACCTTGATATTGGTAAGCTTTATAACATTATCACTTTACAATGTTAGGATTCTGAAATAATTTTTTGGTTAGGTGAACAATATATATTACATCATTGTTAGCTGTGGCCTCTGTTTATGTTGATATCATACATATATTTTAAGTAATCTGAGTATAGTATACCCATGATATAATGTTAATGAATACTGGTCACATCATTCATTCCCTCTTTGAAGGAAATCAAATGTTTTCCCAGGCTTCTGTTATTAATTACCATACAGAAAGTTATCTAATGGGTCTATGTTATAATTATGAGAAGTGTGAAATATGTGATCATTACACATAGGGCTTACAGTAATGCAAAATTGAGCCTGCACCATATACCTAATGACCTTGATTTAACATAACTTCCCATTATTCCCCTCAATCCAGTACACCGTGATGTGAAGCCTCACAATGTACTCCTGTCACTACTAACCTCCAAGGGACAAGTACGAGCCATGATATCAGACTTTGGGCTGTGCAAGAGGCTGGAAACAGGCCGCATGTCATTCTCCAAAAGGTCTGGTGTAACGGGAACAGAAGGATGGATTGCCCCTGAAATGATGCTTAATACTTCCAGACCGGTGAGTTTGAGAGTGACAGATGTAGGACTGTATGTCAGAACATTTGTATGGTGCCAGTACAATGACTCCATGGACACAAAACAGAGCCATCATACCGGTATGCAAGAACTTTCATGGTGTTGACGATCGTGTGGTACCAGTACGATGACTCAATAGACACAACAGTTAAATGTAGAGTGACAGATGTAGCACCATATGCAAGAACATTTGTATGGTGCCAGTACAACGACTCCATGGACACAATACAGAACCATCAACTTAGAAAAGATGAATGTATGAACTTATAAGAAATTATGTTTTGGGAAGACATGAAGAAGTTCAATTACAGTCATATGTATATTATATAACAGATGATTACAGTACTTGTTGTCTAAGCAGTTGTTTCTGTGTCCGGATCTTTGAAGTTTAACTGTACTGATATTGTTTGTACATACTGTACTGTATCCACGTACCGGTATTATATTTTCTCCATTTGTTTCAGACTTGCAAGGTTGACATATTTTCTCTGGGATGTGTTTATTACTACATGTTAACCAAGGGAAAGCATCCTTTTGGTTCAGTGCTTGACCGACAGTCTAATATTATATCGGGAAAATACAAGTAAGTAGAACAAAAAATATTTTACTTTTACTAATATGGATAACATATTTATGAATATTTTGCATAATATACACCATTGGGTTTGTAATTACGGTGATAGATAATAATAATTTTGCATGGATGAGGGTAATGATTATTTACTTATTTTTTGTCTTAAGTCACGACAATAATGTTAATTATTTTTTTTTTCTTAGACTGGATGATCTGAATGATGAAAAGGATGTTATCTCTACCTCACTGATTGAGAAAATGGTGAGCACCAAACCTTCAGAGAGGCCACCAACATCAGCTATACTCAAGCATCCATTCTTCTGGAGTCAAGAGAAAGTGCTTGGGTTCTTCCAGGTAAGATATGAAGCCTTACACTTTGTTAAGATGCACAGAGAGTCCTGTATAGTAATGAGAATGAAGGTTGATAGACTGGTAGTTCTGTTAAGTTAAATATCTATCTATAACTGTTGCCTCTTTCCTTCCTGAGGAAACACTTAAAATAAATAAATCACTGAATTGTGGCCAGCTTCATGGCATTCGTTAGGTGGGGAAGAGACGAGCATACATTCTCAGCTATTGAATATCAAGGAAATAGCAGCAGTACTGTTGTTATCTTAAACACATGAAGAACAATGTAGAATGATAACACATTCATAGATTGCACTCTCCACCATACCTCATACCTACAACCTGGCTTCTCATTTCTCGTATCCCTTGCTTTTTGGATCCTTGTATTCTGTGGTGCTGTATACACTGTATCATGCATATTATAACATATTTTCATTTATGTTAGGATGTAAGTGACCGAGTGGAGAGGGAGAGCACTGAAAGCATGGTAGTGATGACCCTGGAGCGTGGAGGTGTAGATGTAGTTCGTGGTGATTGGAGACAACACATGCACCCAACCATTGCTGAAGATCTTCGTAAATTCAGGGACTACAAGGGTCGCTCTGTTAGAGATTTGCTCCGGGCCCTCAGAAATAAGGTGAGGAAAAATAGTAGTTATAATGTATGATTCAGTACATCTCAGATCTTGAGGTTACATGTGTGTCTATTATATTCACAGCCATATAATGTACTTAACTTTCTTCACTCTTCATGCAAGTATATTTTATGTTTCCAGACTTATGTGGGCCAGGGCCCAGCCAGCTGTAGGCATATTGTTCTTTTTCTCTCAACACATAAACTATCTTGCGATCTTTGATGTATGAACTTTATTAAACAAGAAGATTGACTCTTAGGTCTCCACATTATTTTAATTGTTATTTATGCAGTTGGATGCACTCCAGGTTCACAAGCATCAAACATCTTATTTACTTCCTTGTTGTCCTTTTTTTGTTATTACAATGTAAATAGCCATTGAAACTGTAGAGCATTGGACATCTTTAAGTTTTCTTAATTTTCAGAGGAATCATTACCATGAATTAAAAGAAGAAGCCAGGATAGTGTTTGGTTATATTCCTGATGAGTTTGTGAAGTATTGGACTGAACGGTTTCCTCGGCTGCTGTTGCACACATGGTATGCCATGCATTGTGTTAGGTCCGAGCCCATCTTCAGCAAATATTATGATGATGTCTACAATTTCAATCAGGTTAGCACTCTCCTGTTTTATATGTTAGCATAAAAATACACCTGTATAATTATATACTGTATATAAAAAGAAGCATAGCTCTATACAGTATTTATAGCTTTAATGCCTTGATTCCTTCGGGAACTCCCCCCAAGAGGGTGGCCATAACAGAAGAGTCTCCAGTTCTTCCTATTTCAATGCTCCCTCCTCACATGGTCAAGCCTTTTCCTTCTACTTTACTTACATTTCTCTCCACGTATTCTTCCACCCTAATACTCCCTCCTCACATGGTCAAACCTTCACCTTCTACTTACATTTCTCTCTTCACATATTTTTCCACCCTAACACACTCTCCTCACATGGCCAAACCTTCACCTTCTTATTACATTTCTCTCTTCACATTTTCTTCCACCCTGTTTACCAATTTGTCCGGTGGTCTCCCTATTGCACCACACCCCTCAATTTCATTTCCTTGCACTTTATTTCCACCACACCTACTCGTATTCTAGGTTGTTGTTGCCTATTCCATGTCCATGTCTTCAATGCATAGGCCTATGTCAGTAATGGTAGGACTGTACTATTTCTCAGTCCCATATTTATATATATTTTTTTTCCATGCCTACAGTTTTACTCACCTCAGTGATTCCATACTCCCTTCACTACTTCACTTACATCTACAGTGACTCCATCCACCCTCATCATTCTCACACTACCACACTTCTCAGTCTCTTCTTTCCCCTCTTTGCTATACAGTATTCTTGTTTTTATGTACATACAGTACAGTAGCTAAACTTTTATTTATACTGAAAAACTATAACAAGTAGAATAGTGTATGATGGAACATGTACCTTTAATATCTGGTAAGTACAGTACTGTGTATCAGCTTTATGGTCGGCTACATACTACAGCCAAGCTTTGAACTGAACATTTTGTGATCTCTCATCTTCCCATAATTTCAAAGGATCTGGGTGGGATAAGGATTAGAATTATTAATGTTGTATCATTGAAAGAAGGTAGTAAAAGCCTAGGATATAGATTAGTGGTTTCACCCTTGGGTAAAAAATTATTATCATTTCAGGGACATGGACAATTTTTCAGTTGAGTTGTGGAGGCTCTGTTACTATATCTATTTATCAAAGTTTTCTCTATGTGTTACTAAATATGCTCACGAAAATGTTAATGAATTTGTACATTAACATCTGACAACGAGCAGTGTAACTTTGGACTAAAACATACCCCAAAATTGGCTAAGTGTGTTATACACTCAAAAGGTTGTAAAGCTTCCCAGACACTGAGCTTGAAGTTATGATGAGACAAGGAACTCTTGATATCCTGATATATAGATATATTTAAACAGTGTACAGTATCTCTTTGATGTGCTTAAGTGTGTACCTGTATGAATAGAGGTGTGACAGTGAACAGGGATAGATATATGTTACAATATGTCTCCATGACTTCTGGTGTTGTTGGACATTGCTGGCAACCGATAGTGAAAAGTTATCAAAGCATTTTGGAGGATATTTGTAAGGAGTACATGAGGGCAAGTGCTGATGCCTGAAATATTTGGTGTGATAGAAAATGTTACAGTACATAATGCAAAATAGAATAACTTGTGAGAGTTTAATCGAATGCTACATAATTATATTTAGGAGAGGTAGATGGCAGGATGGATTGTTCAGTTGTGCAGATGTGACTACAGGAAATAAGAAAGGTAGGGAGTATTTAATGCAAAATGAATAATTTTGTTAAGAGGTTATAATGCAATGGTAATACTGTACAGTAGTAGGTAGAGTATATTAATCTCAACTGTTGTAACAGCATTACTTGGTGGAAAATATTTCACTGTACTGTACTGTGATACACATTTCTGTTGTGGAGCTTATGATTTAGTCAGCAACCTGGAGGATAGTGATTTCTCTAAACTGTGCCATGAAATAATTTTCCTTGCTATAGGTACCATTTTGTGACTTTGTTTAGAGGAGTTATTAATTACCAATTTACTGCATACATCACAGGCTGTATAACTCATGGTCTGCCTCACTTTTGCATATTGTAAACACATTCTTTGTACTGTATTTTCATTAATTAGCCAGTCCTTTAAATCTCTTTATTCAATCTCTAGATTGCCTGTGTTTTATCTGGTCAACCGTCTGTCCTATAATCCATTCTCCAGTACAGCAATCTGCTCATTGTCAACTTCTTACTGGCAATTCTTTAAGTGAAATCTGCTACTGTACTTTAGTAAGTTACTTGATATCAGATACTATTTATTATATCTCCCTCTCTCATTTCCATGTTTTCATATCACTCCCATTACCCAAGAAGATAGTTTAGACAATTTTTGCCTTCCAGAAAGGTTTTAGTTACTTCAGTGATGATAATTTGACAGTCTGTGTAATTTAAAATTTGAACATAATTCAATCCAAGAACCTTATGAACTTAACTTTATACAATACCATACACAATGAAAAATTCACATGTTTACCATCAAATACCACCTGTCTTACCATGGGCATAAAATAGTGCTGGGGTAAAAATACTGTAGTTGTACAGAAATATCATCACTGGTAGTACATACGGTACCTGTAGTGTCTGTACAGAACTTGTAAGTGGCTCCTTTGTCCTAGTTTAAGGTAGCCACATACTATCATATATAGTATTGACAACTTTTAAAACAGGTATTATTACAGAAATTATATAAAAGTGTTCACCATATATTTTTAACAGAATATGGTCACTGTATGTCTTATATTATGGCATTTTATTTTTACTGCACATAGGAGGTGGATAATGGATCAGATCAAACACCTAACGTATTTACTGATGTAAGTGAACACACGTTTACAGCTTATTAATTTGTTTTTGTTTTTTTTACTCTGTTTAGTTTCTCTTTGTACAAGTGTGACTCAGGGCTTTTTTGTTTTTGTACAAGTGTCAGGGGTATTGTTTTGTATATATTGCATGCAAATGGCTTGTTGTGGATTATTTTCAGTGTGAATATACTGTTTATACTTCTTTTTACTAAAAAACAACTTTTTTTTTCCTCTTTTTTTCTTTTTGTTTTGTGAATAAATGCAATGAGTTGAAATACCAGTGAGTATTTTAGTGGTGGAGAATAGAAGAAAAGGTTTTCCTCACCTCTACCCTGTAAGGACATAGTTCTTAGGAGCATTCTTCAATTATCCCTCTTTTCCTTCAGTTTCCTTCATGTTTGCTGTCCCATCTCTATCATTTATTCCCTTGTCCTACAGGGTCTTCCAGGCCTAGGGCATTCTTTTATCCTCAGTCTTTAGGAACAATCAGAATTGCCAAAAAAATACTTTGTCATTCATAATGAATCACACTGCAGTGAGTGTGGTGCTACAGAAATTCCATTCCCAACGAATCATAACAAAATTGTGTACAGTAGTCAGATTTATTTAATGTGTTAATTTTCTCTCTTGTAACCTAGTTGTTTGAGCTTTATTTAAAATACTGTAGAGTAAACTGTTGTGCAACTGCTCACTTTATTTTTGTAAGGTATAGTTTTAAACTGGAATATTAGTAATTAGGTTTTCACATTCTATTATAATGTATGTGAAATAAGTTATTGTAGAGTAATAATGTAGAGAAATTATCATAAGTAAACATTGATGGATAATCTTATTCTTTCAGACTTTCCTGCATGAGACTCATCATTCATTTGCTCCAAACAACCCTTATTGGAATAATGGTGGTGGAGTTTGGCCAGATCCCTCAGCAAAAGACCAGAACAGCATCCGCCAGAGTTTCCTGGATTCACTGCTTCGTCGTGGGACAGTTAAGAATGTACGCAAGGCACAAGATGACAGCAATCCTGTGTGGATTGTCCGTAAACCTCACAATACTTTCGAACCAAGATATAAACAACCAGAGGTAAGGAACTTAGAAGGTCCTTGGAGAAGACCAGTGGTGGAAAACAGCAGTCACCAAATAGAAGAAGCTGAACTAGAGGTAAAAGTGACACCAGAACCTTTGAATACAGAAACTGAAGCTTGTTTATTAACTAATTCCGAGACTGAAGAGATGAAAGTTAAACAAGATAATGATGAAACAAGTCCAAGTGACCTGTTACATGATAAAGAAATAAACAAGTGTTGTGATATTACTGATGCTTCCCATAATTTGCTTCCTGAGGATTCTTTAGTTAATAAACAGGCTGATAATTTAGATAAAACCATAGAAAATCCAGAGAAGCGAAGAGATGCTTCACAGTTGAGATTTCGACCTGTTTGGACTAACTTAGAAAAATCATCAGAACCAGAAAAACAAATAAAAATAGTAACAGGGACAGGAAAGAAAAAGAAAACAAAAAAACTTATCTTAGGAGGAAATAAGCAGTGTTAATGACCGAATTTGTGAGTGCTACTTAAATCACTCCCCACACCTTATTATCCAGGCAATGGTAGAAGCTCCAACAATAAACTACAGTGCATTATACAATGCTTACATTGATCTGGAGAATAGCTCCAGCCAGCTTCTCTACGCCAATCAATTGATGCATAATGATGGCAAAAATAAAGAGTTTTTGCCTCCTATGTCTGACTGTGTCCGTACACACACCTACACTCCAGGTGTCACTGTCATTCATGTTTGTTTGCTCCTGTATATCACACTGCACTCTTCCACTTATGTTTTCACTGTTGTTTTTTTATGAGATTCATTCATTACATATACTGATGTGTCATATTCACTCATGATTTCCTACCTTGCGTGCGAGTTGTCTGACAGTCCAGTGTTACAATTACTGTATCGTACTGTATTGTATTTATAGTATATAAAGTGTACTGTAACAAGGAAGATATAAAATAATTTTTCATGAAAATACTGTAACGTCATGTGAGGTACAGTTACGGTAATTCAATCCAAGTATTTTCGTGGAGAACCTTTGAAGCCAAAGTATAGCATTAATGGCTGAAATAGGAACTTCTGTAGTGTCAAAAGGTTGGCAGAAGAATAATGTTTATAGCAGGAATGTGTTCCAAAAATCTGCCATATAGATAGATACTATTTTCAAGTTTTGTATAGAAAGTCTGTTGTTCCTGAGATTAGAATGGATGAATGTTTTTCCTCAAGTTTTTCCTCAAGAAGATAAGGGAAAGATAGAAATACTCTAGCTAATATATAAGTACTGTGATATACCAATTTAACAACAAACCAAGGGTTTTCCTTATGATAAGTGAAATAATTGAAATACATAACTGGGCTGATGAGGATAATTACACACAGGTGGTTTTGAGCTGCACACTGAGTTGAAGCACAATTTGAATAATATAGGGTCTGAATAATTGTTTTATAATTAATTAAGTTTGTCTCTCTAAATTTTTGTGACACAGCATGTCCTCGTGGAAAAAGAAGAGATCACAGGGCATAACACATTTACATCATTAGTTTATAGCTTTGCACAGTGGCAGTATTTTAACCAATGAGGTGGTGCACCCACCACGTTTATCCTACCAACACCTCCCTGACCTACCCCTCCCCAGGACAGGTAGGTGGGGGTCTTTAGATTACAGTAGTTTAGTTTGTGGCTTGTATAAGGATGGTTAGTTAATTCAATAACTGCTCTGCAATCCCTGTTCGAGTGAGACAAGGATGTGTGATTGTACCATGGTTGTTTATTGTGCACATGGATGGAGTAGTGAAAGAGGCTAAAGCAAGAGTAATGCCTCAAGGAGTAGGATTGATACAAGTGGCCTGTTTTGAACTGATGTATGTAGATGATGTGATGGTTTTGGGTTACAATGAAGGAGCTTAGATTATTCAGGATTTATTAATACATGTAATGTATTTTACTGATTTTAGCTTATACACCATTGTTTTAGTGCAGTACTGTATGTGGAAAACCATATTTTTAGCCTAAAGAGGTATGTATGTTAACAATTTGGCAAGCAAGTAATGTACAAGGACCCATAAATTTAACCATTGATTTGCAAGTGTGACATAGTGCCCAATTTTTAAATAACCTGGGCATTGGGTATGAATACATTGTTCTTCAAAATTTTCGATAACAAAACCCTGATTCATAATAATGTTTAAGTTACAACAGTGTGGTTAATGTATGTAGCTGCCTTGTTCAGTTGATATTAACACTTTCTTTGATGGAAACTATACATAGGCTGTACTGTATAGATATACATGTGTAGTTCTGCTGGTATAAATGCACTCAGGAATTTATGAAACACCTATTGTTGAGGCCATCTGGCCGTCTCTGCTCTTACTGGATGACAGTTAATCTCATTTTAACGACCTTTCATTAGAAGAAATGGTTTCAATTTCAGTCTCACTGTTGTCCAGTACGAGCAGAGCGGGCCAGACAGCATCCACGATAGGTGTCTCATGAATTCCTGAGCGCAATTGTACATCCCCTGTTGTAATATTTAGGCAGCATAGCCCTAACAGTATATCCAGTAACCCACAGAATATACTGTTGTACTATAAGTGCACAGCATTTAATACTGGTAACATAAAGCAAATAGATGTTATGTAACAGGTTAAAGTAAGAACACGTTGGGATGATATTAAGCACGGTAGTCACTATATCATACAAGCCACTACCTTTAATAAACAGGTGATGTCTTCAGTGGAAATGTGGCATGTGTACAGTAATTAAAGTATGATCCTTAATGTAATAATATAATATCTGTAACTCTTGTGCCATTGTCATACAAATCTGTCTATGTGTCGGAACAAAGCTACAGTATTTCAGGTGTAATTGGTTTATTTTAATCTTGGAATGGAAACCAGTACACTAATCCCTTCCAGCACTTTACTAATCAATGTCTAATGCATCGTTCAAAAAATACACCTGACTTCCATTTACTGAATCATTGGGAGGTGGAAATATCTAAAGATAGCTGTCTCTCATTGTAAAGACACCTGTCGGAACAAGTTACATTGTTAACATGTTGGACCCAAGATAATCCCTGCAACAATTATAATCATTTGACATGCCCAGAGTGAAATAATTCAGGTGGTGTCATTAAGCTTAAGGAGATACCATAATTATCAGTAAATTTTATCTTTTTGAAAGGATATTCTTACGATAATTAATGTTATCTGCTGTTAGCCAGAGTTACATATTTATTGATAATCACCATACTATAATACTTAATGGCTGGATTTGATGTGATGTAGTTATACTGCAGGTTAGGCAGAGTAGGACCCTTTTTAACAAAATATAAAGCTGCAAACTAGAATTTGCATTAAACCGAGTTGTTGACTTTCAGCTGTACCTATTTGTATTTCATGTGGAATTTTAAGAGTATTGTTGTTTAATCCACTTTTTACCAGGAAACGGGTCGGTATCGCAAATACTATACCTCTCTCATTGACCAGAATTGGTGGCGAAAAATGAGGAAGGAAATATTGGATGGGACAGAACCAATACGCCTGTAACATTACACTAGTCATACGTATTCAACTAGATGATAATATTTTTGCACACATATAAAATTTTATGAATGTGTTCAGATTTTATCATTATTACCGTAAGTCACTTTATGTACTTATTGTGATGTTGTCATTATCATCATCTATTTACTTCTTTTTTTTCCCCCAGTGGGTAGAAGGCTCCATGGCCAGGGATGGAAAAATTAAATCAGAAATAACAGCAAACGAGACAGAATGCCCAGTGAGATGGATCACACTCACTTCACCCTCTTTGAACCCCACACAACTACCACCTCCCCCGATAACTACTTTCGTTTCATTTACATTGTAAGGACCAATTTAGTTTCATGTCCAGTATACAATTATTAATCAAGCATTATAGTCTCAAGCTTCAATGGTTCAGAAGTTTATCAGCTTAACAGTTTACAACTCCAAAGACTGCTCAATTAGAATTAAATCAGTGTTATAACGAGTGCCTTTTGAGGAACCATCCATGCTAAAAGAGCTCTCTAAGAAGGAGATTAACATATATTGTACAGTGTTTTGCATAATTTTTTTATGAATAATATGCATACATATTTGTTTGCAAAGTTACTGTATAGTATTTTATAAAATATTACTGGATCTCATTCTAGTTACAGCTTCAGTAAATACATCTAGATTCTCATAATGAGTGTTTGGTTTAAATAAAGTACAGACTTTAGTTAAGTGCAATAGAATCAGTTTAAAACTGTAAGTAATGTTTTTGTTTACTTGCACTTATTGTGATGTGTAATTCAAGCAAGCATTGTTTGTGATCAAAATAATTTAGCAAAGTCTTTGTTAAAAAAAAATTATATACTGTAGCCACTACTCAAGCATTTGTGTGGTGGCTTCATCATAGTATTTCATCTGGAGATGTTTGTAATAACATGCATTCCCAATTGTGTATTGCACAAAAGATGTGTTATATCAATGTATATAATAAAGTAAAAGAAAGCCATATCCTGTATAGTTACTGTTATCTTTTTCATTCCTGATGAAATGTCTTACTGTATACAGTACTGCATATCTGAATAATATTAAAACACTTCAAAAGATGTACAAGAGGAAGTGTTGATGAATTTATTCTTTGTGTACATAAAGTACTGTATATGCTACTGTGCATTGTTTCCATTCTTTCCAGTAGCCTACTATACTTCAAGTACTTATATTTGATCTAAAAGTTTCTCTTGACTAGCGCACAGTTCCTTTAACTACCGTATATACTGTACCCTCAATTTGTATACTGGTATATAATGTAAGGATTTATTAAGACATCACACCCCATCAAAAATTTATTTATAACAAGTATTCAGTATCACAAAAAAATCCAGCACTTAATGTCAATAGCTGGCCAGTGCCATACTTATTGTTTAACAATATAAAACAAAAATAGTTAAATGATACTGTACATATTGCAATATGTCCCCAAAGAATGCACTGTTTCAATACTATAAAAATCTACATATACTTGCAACATGAAAAGGAAATTCCATAGCTACCATTACACCCCTCATACAGAAATAACACTAATATGTGTATAATACAGTAACATAATGATCATATGGTACTATACACTTTTACTCAATTTCTTCCAACTTGATGAGTCACATTGGGGCGATCAATTCGATACATATACTCTGCCAAGTTATAGTAAGCTTCATATTCAACATTATCAGGAGTGGTGTCAAAGTGATAATGGCCACCATAATCTTTGCCGTAACCGTGCGAGTGTTCTGTACGTAGGTCCATCCCAGGGTCCTTGGATACCAGTGTCGACATAAATACCATTGGGGCCGGGAAATCAAAGAAGTGCAGCCACTTGTTGACATCATCATTGCAAGTGAGGGGAACAGGTGAGAAGTCTGGCATGACGTGGCACTTGGCACTCCCCTCCACCAAACGGAATGTTCCTCCAAGACCGACTGGTTTGTCTCCGTAATGGTCCTCCAGGGCTTGACGCAGGCAGCTCACCAGGTTGGTGTCTCCGGTACGCTTCTTGGCCCACACTCTAAGGACTTTCCCTCCGCGACCCTCGCTGGCAAACATGTTCAGCATCAACGCACATCGGGACTGATCATCGGGCAACTTCTGCAGCTCACACTTGTTAGTAGCATTTATCTTGGCAGTGTAAGACCCATTTCTATATTTGGTACCAGTGACAACATCAGCCATCAATTCACTGTTGACACCAATATAGTCATGTGGTCCGGCACCTGCTCCAAGTACAAATGATTCGGGCAAATCCACCATCTTAGCAAGGGTTTTCACATCATATAACTTATCCCTTTGAATAGTTGGCATGAGGTAAGGCACACCACCCACATCAGCCAATCTAGGTGAACCACAAAGCCCTGCTGCACCCAGACTGTATGGTTCCTTAGTTAAATCAGGACATTGTACTACAGTTACACTTCCTTCAGCAAAATACTTCTTCAATCCAGTTTGTAACACGGCTGCAACCTCCTCTAAGGGTGGGACATGCAGGGCTTGGTGTTCAGATGTTAGAGACGACATAATTATAGTATCCAAGTATAATCAAATAGTACAGAGATCCTTCTATTACTCTTCTGGTATTATAATGGTTGATAATTATAACACCCGGTTAGCACACCACTGGTCTGATCTCCAAGAAGCTGCTAATCACTTATCTAAGTCCTCTCGATAACTGTCATGCTATCGTTATCTAATGATGAGTGAATAGTTTTAAAAGTATGCCACATCACCGTGATATTTACCCTATAGCAAGGATGAAGGATACCACTGTATGTTTATTCACTGTAGTTTCTCTTTCCTACGGTTTCCATTACAGTGCATATTACAATATTATCATTTCTTTACTGTTGTGATTGTGTTTATTCACTGTACATTCACTGTAGTTTCGCTTTCCTACGGTTTCCATTAGGACCATTACAGTGCATATTGCAATATTATAATTTCTATTCTGTTGTGATTGTGTTCTCAGATTTTCTTTCTCTTATCTGTGTATATAATTATGGTCCTGTGTGTACTGTATATGGCAAAATGTCAATACAGAGCCATATTTGTGATACTTATTAGGCCCCCGGGACACATGGGCGCTTTGTGGTGGCCACATAAGGCCTACACACAGTAGTGGGGTCACTGGGGACGTGGCTTGTCATAATAGGTTTCCACATGTGGTCGCTCGGTGGCCACCAAATTTGCCCACTTCTCTGAGGTCGCCACAGTCTGTCGTTTCCGTGTCGCCGCCAACCGGACACAAGGGCCCATGGCCATGCATGGGCCACTCTGCCAGTCTACCACCACACGGCAAGAATTATTGGCAATAGAGAACATCAAAGTAAATCCTAGATATTTCTTTTCATTTGCAAAACAAAAAAGGAACCTGGCTACAACTTTGTTGGGAGAGGATGGGATACTAGAAGAACCCCAAAAATGGCACAAATTTTACAAAGACAATATGACAGTGTCTACAGTCAACCAAACCCCAAAAAGGAAGTCCAAGATCCCGATGACTTCTTCAGGGCTCTCCTGCCACCTGACGATCGAGGGTCACCTACACTTAGTAGATATCCTGGAGGAGGACATTGTATGGTCTATAGACGTACAACATAACTCCAAATGCAAACAGCAGGACCAGATGGCTTTAATGCCTTACTACTGAAGAACTGCAAAAACCAACTTACAAGACCTCTGAAAATATTATGGTCAAAGTCCCTCCTTAGGCCCTACTGGTGGACCACACACATAGGTAGCATCAGGGCCAAAGCTAGTAGGGTCCTGGGGTTCTTGCGCAGGAACCTCAGCAGGTGTAACACAGACACCAAAATTATTGCATATAACACTTTCGTTCGGCCACATTTAGATTATTGCGACACCGTCTGGGACCCACACACTTACAATAATATCAATAAATTAGAGTCCATACAAAACAAGACTGCAAGATGGGCCAGACGTGATTACAGACACACTACATCAGTCACTTTGCTTAAACAAGACACAAAACTAGACCCATTAGTAACACGAAGACAGATACACAGACAACAGATGATATACAAAATCACAAACAAGTTAGTTGACATAGACAAAGACACATATCTACACCCTACAAGTATACGATCCACTAGAGGCAGCCACAACTTAAAATACCATACATACCAGACAAGCACTGATATTTAGGCACTCATTCTTTCCCCGCAGCATCCAAGAGTGGAATCATCTCCCATCTCACGTAGTTAATAGCCCCACTCTTGACACGTTTAGAAATAGGATCACCAATCATTACCTCCCCAATCCTAATCCTCAACCCACAGTCCCTGACCAAATCTACCCTTATCCTAACCCTCTTCCTAATCCTGCCCTGGATCCCTAAATCCCCCGCATATTATGCCGCCCATGAGCGGCCCTCTGCGGGACCCTAAACTTGAACTTGAACTTGAACTGGCTTAATTACCAGCAAACTAAAACAAGGAATGGTAACCCCCATACACAAAGGAGGAAGCAAAGGCCTAGCGAGTAAATACAGACCAGTAGTTCTCACATCACACCTCATCAAAATATCTGAAAGTAGGCCTATAATCAAAAGAGAAGTGGTGAAGTTCCTCGAGAACCAACAGGCCGTCAACACTGGCCAGCGTGGCTTTCGCGTTGGGCGGTCTTTCTTATCACAACTCCTCCAGCATTGTGAAACCATACTAAACTGTATACAGTGGGGAGACAATGCGGACGTGATCTACTTGGACTTTGCTAAGGCATTCGACAAAGTAGATCACGGCATTCTCCTACATAAGATGAGAGAACACGGTATATCAGGCCAAGTGGGAAGGTGGATCCACAACTTCCTCTCTTATATGTACCATGAAGAGTGTAATGGTAAATGGAGTTAAGTCACCCCCGAGCAGAGTAATCAGTGGAGTGCCACAAGGCTCAGTCCTGGGACCCTTGCTCTTCCTCATTATGATCACTGACATAGATGCTGACTTGAAACATTCCACGGCCACATCCTTTGCGGATGACACAAGGATCAAGAAGAAAATACAGTCCCAGAACGATGTAGACCTCCTTCAAGAAGACCTAAATATAATTATATTATGGCACAAAGAAACAACATAGCCCTGAACAATGACAAGTTTGAGCTCTTGAGGTATGGTAAAAACGGCTATATTCTGTCTTCAACTGAGTACCACTGCCAAAACGTACACTATTCTGGCAGAAAGCCACCTCGTGAAAGATCTGGGAATCTTCATGAGGAATAACGGAACCTTCTCTCACCACTACACTATTATTACCCAGACAGCACAACAAATGAGTGGTTGGATACTGAGAACTTTTCAAGCAAGAGGGAAGGCATGTATGCCTATGCTGTTACTGTGGAAAACCCTGGTGCGACCTAATAAGCTGAAGTACTGTTGCCAGCTGTGGTCTCCACACAAGATCACAGACGTCACAACATGAAGCTTGAGGCACCTCAGAGAACCTTCACCAGCAGGATCAATGGTACCCAACATCTCATGATCAGCTACTGGGAGAGGCTGGAAAAACTAAACATCTACACTCTACAAAGAAGGCGAGAAAGGTACACCATAATTTATATCTGGAAAATCATTGAGAATCGGGCACCAAATGTAGGACGTACTGGTATAAATCCCATGAGAGGAAGATTGTTGTACCAAGACACTCATCCATAACAGCTTTACCCACATGGGAGTTCGATTATGCAATTGCCTCCCAAGGAAAATAAGAGACTTTACCAACACCACCACTGACACCTTCAAGTCTCATCTGGACAAATGGCTAGCCAGCATCCCTGATCGGCAAACAACTCCAGGGTCCAGGCTACGGTAGCTCCACTTCTAATACTCTATCTGAAGTCGTCAAAGAGTCAAGAAGAGAGGAGTTGCTCGGTACTGGAATGAGTGGAAGTCCACCTCAGCTCTGCCAATAAAAGGCTGAATTCTTCAAAGGTATCAAAGGTAAGGGTATGCTCATGATTTGTTTTTAATCCCCTCAGTCATAAGTAAAACACAAAAACTGAATTCTGAGACAAGAATACCGTCTGTTTTGCATTCCTTCTTATAATGTATATTCAAACACATGTCTGTAATCTTATTATAGCATTATAGACATACAATATTTCTGTATATTGACATAAAACAAAGATAACGGTGTTGGGTAGAGAGGGCAGGGCGTCCTTTGTTTTTTGTTGTTTTTACTATCAATTATTTTGTATTAGTTTACAAAATTGTTTGGGGGTTGATCAGCATGTTCTGGCCTTCTCCTTTACTGTATGCCTTACCATCAATTAACTTTTCAATTCCATACAATTCAAGATAAAAAGGAGTGTTGGTGGGCCCATTGCGGGTACCATACGTCAGTTGTTATTACGTCATAGTGACAACACGTGCCGGGAGCGTCTGCTGGACCAACAACAAGAAACAATTTTTATATTATATAGTACTCACATCTACACATCACATAACTCATATACAGGTAACATTTAGAGTATTCCATGTCATTAATAAGCTATAATTATATACATGAAGGAGTGATGTAAACTGTATAGTGGATAATATTAATGGTGAGTGTGAATTAAGGGAAGCCGGTGATGTCATTACAAAATAGGCCCTGATAAGGCAAACCCACAATGGAAACTGCAAATGATTAATTCTATAGTTTCTTTGACAGCTATGACCCTCTATACAACATTGAAAACAGTAATTGTAGTCACCAAAACTGTAGAAGAAAAGTTAACTATTTCGTTCGTTATTGTGGTTTTGACTTGTGTGTCATTGATGTTCTCGTCAGTCTAAAATTGTACATGTAAGTTAAGTTAGGTAAATATATACTGACACACAATATACTTTCTTGGGAGCAATAGGGCACCATATTAACTAGGATAAACCGTGGTCTTTAGTATGGTGATCCTGGTATACATTCTTATTCTTTAATTATGTAACCTGTTAGCACCCCCAATTACATGGTATAATTTGTGTTACAGATTCATCATGTCGTGGTTGTTTGGGATGAACCAACGTCCTCAGGATTTCTCCCAGTTTGTACCGCCACCTGGAGCATCGGGTGGAGGGGGTCAGGATGGTTCAGGGGGAGATGGTAATGATAAAGGCAAGAGTGGACCTATGGATGCCTATCGCTTTGATTCGGCCGCATTGGAGCGAGCCGCTAAAGCAGCAAAGGATTTGGAATCATCACGTATGTGTACGGTACTTTGTTTTACATTTGACAGTATAGTAGGGATGGACAAGACTGTTCTAGAACTGGTTCCATCAAGGCAGTCCTGAAACCGGTTCCTCTGTAGTCATTACCAATGCGGATAATTAAGAACAATGTAAGCTGCAAGAACACTGATTGAGAAATGTATAAATAGTAATTAAAATATGATCATTGCATATGTGTTACAGTATGACACATTTTATGTAGTGTTTGTTTGAGTTTAGTGCTCATTGGCTGGTTGGCGGTTGATGTTATGTACAGTGCATTGAACGTTCCTATATCTCCGATAAGATTTTCTAATTATACATGACTTAGTATTATCTGTTATAAATACTGCTTGTACACACATCCTCTGCCAATAATGTTAATGATATGAAACGCAGTACAATTTATGATACAGTATAAAGTACCATTTTGGTTTCAACTGTTTTATAATTCTCAAAATTAAAATTGATATCTGGTTTTGTATGTATTAACTTGTATGGTTGATATTAGTAATATATTATCCTTTATAAGAATAATATCAGATAATGTATTTAATAATTTAATGAAAAAAATATGTACCGGTAAGTAAATATAATGTGGCTGGAGCCAGGAGTCATACTCAATATTCACAAAGAAGTTGGTAATCATTATGTGTTCCACGTGAGAATCGTTCCCTGGACTTGGTAATCATTAAGGGTGAAATGAGTCCCAGAGCGTAGGCACCGAGCGGGAGTACTGGTACTAGGTAATCACTAGCAGCACACGAGACAAGTCCAGCCGTAATATGATTATCAAGGCTGGGCTGGCCACGCGAGCTAGGGAGCATAACCGGTTCCAGAACCAGTTCTGGCGGTTCCACCAGCCATAGAACTCGGAACCGTGAGTCCCGAAGAAAACAGAAACCCCCAAATAATAAATGGGTTAATTTTAATATCTTTTCAGTAATTTTTTGCCACTCACATAATATAACAGATTTCAGTGTTATATGATAGGCATGTCATCGATTTTATGTACAGTATATTATAGTCGACTGTATCGGAATTCAGATATTTACATTTTTTGCCGAAATAAAAATTAAAATAACTCCTCACCTGCAATTGCCAACAACTACTGTCTTTGACTCAGTAGCTGCTCATTCGAACACTATTACTATCTTCGTGTTTGGGCTTACGTGTATTTGTCAGAAAAGAGCAGGGTGTTAAAAAGACTTCAAGGTTCATTAATAATGTATTCCATTGCTGTAGGCTTATTTTCTTTAATTTACATTTTTGCTTTTTTTTATGATTAACTAATAACTACAAATTTTTAACAAGGATTTACATTTGCAGAATATGCCAAGCAAGCATTGGACCTTACAAGAATGCAGGAAGAGACAAAGCAGAAGGAATTGATCAATACTGCAAAAGAAATGGAGGTTTGTTATTTTTTTATGTTTTAAAATTTAATACTGATGATAGCATTCCAGTTATTCATACTCTTGACACAACTGTAGATTTATTCTCCTCCTCCTGTCATGTATTTAAAAGAGCAATGGCTGTGATTATTTAAGGTGGCCTGACCACTGATTCTGAACATAGTACAGTACATGTATTGATATATAAATTCACGAATATATAAAAGTTTCAAGAAATGTAATATATTGCACTGTAATTTTCAGTTGAGAATAGAAGGAGCCAAGGCTGAGGGGAAGAGGATTGAACAAGAGGAGAGGAGGAAGACAATACAAGAACAGTCAAAATTAGATCAGCAAAAGTCTCAATATCAGGATCAGCTTTCTCGTAAAAGGTTAGTTCGGTGGAAATAAGAAATGGCATTGGTTCCAGGGCTGCAGTTTAGGAGGTAAAATGGAAAATAGGCATGAAAAGAAATTATATTTTTTATGCTTCATTTTCTGGACTGGAAGTGGATAATCCTCAAGATATACCATTTTTCATGATTTTCAGCCACCTTCAACCCAATATGACATAGAAGAGTTGATGCAAAGGAGTGTCTCACAGTATGGGGATGATGAGTTATCATTTTCATCTGCCCCAAACTCGAGCTCATGAAGAAAAGGGGCAACATGCAAGAACATCTGTGGTGTTGACGATGGTATATCACCGATAAGGTGGCTCTGTTGTTTGTCTATGGAGCCATCATATGCTCCACACATGTTCTTGAATATAGCCCAAGGGCTAATGACCACTCCCCAATTGATTTTAGAGTGAATTCATTAGATCCTTCCACCCTTGAAATTTCATCTGCAGTATTCAAGAGCAGAATTTTCAGGAGATTGATATTTTAACGAGGACCAGGCAGAGACACAGAAAAGGCATATGATACTGGATTGTTAGTTGAAAGGAATCATGTGCAGCATCCTTGTTAACATATGCAGTAAGATGCTGACATGAAAATCAGAATTGATGTATATACACTCAAACCCCGATTTTGCAGACCTCAAATTCCTGGATTTTCAATTTTCCGGACTTTGTGTGGCGTCAGCCAAGCTTGGACATTTGAGTGACTTTGGGCTTGTTTATTGCCCGAATTCAGACGGCAGTGACTCAACTGAGCGCCGTTGGAAAGGCTAAGCTCTGGAAACAACATTGCATTGCTCTACTGATAGGTCACTGACCTTACCAGTGACCATTTGTTCTGACACCACTGTGTAGCATGCATCATCTCTCCACTGTTTATTGTATTGCCAAGACAGTGTACAATATCTCCCACAGTGGTGCCTAACCAAACAAAACGCATCAGGAAACATGTTCCCCTAACAGTGCCGCAGAAACTAGAAATAGATATGTAATGAATATTGCTTGAGAAAAAAAATGTTGGATATAAAGCGTGCAAAACAAAAGTTGCTAGATTACGCTGTGAAATTTTCAGTTGGTAGCACAACGTTAAAGGGTGACACTAAGGCAAGAAAATATATGAAAGTGAGTAAGATTTAGATGCTGCAGTTTATAAGTGGTATATGCAGCAGTGTTCAGGTGGAGTGGCTGTACAGTTGGCAAAAAAAGTATTGGAACCACCCTTACATTGAAATTAACAATAATTATCCATAGGGGAGTTTCAATACTTTTTTTGCCGACTGTACATGAGTGTGAGCTTGCCGCTAGTGCAGAAAAGTTAGCAGAACATATTTGGTAATTGGTAACAATATTGGTAATCTTTGGACTTGTGTAATTCCCAGACTTTTACAGTTTCCAGACACCTCTTTCCCCCTAATAATCCGCATAATTGAGGGTTGAGTGTACAGTACACCTCGGTCTCGTATAGAACGTCCAATAGGTCGATAGAAGACGTCGTTCTATGTGAAATCGTTCTATGTGATACATGTAACCTATGGGGAAAATCACATTTGGTCGATCAATCACCAAAATTGTCCCTGAAATTAACATAAAATACTTTTCAAGGTTTTTCTTGCCTTAATCCTACTGTACAGGGATCGTATGTAAACTGCATTTTACAATTTGTATTAAGGTTTTGGCAGGTGACTCATGTGACTGAAACGAGTCTGCGGCATCCGTGGTGGTGGAGGTGGTAGGGGGGAGATAGCGCGTGATCATCGTTAGTGTTCTTTTATTAACCATACACTGGTGTTTCCTTCTCCTTTCTCTTTCTGAGAAATAACTTCCTTCTTTATATTGAAGGAAATGGCCTTCCATTTTGTAAATGCACCACCTGGCATGACTGAGTGTTGAAGCTGGTGGTTAACTCGTAATCACTAAAAACGAGCGAGTCAAACACGAAATTTCCCTAACTTCAACTTTAGAATTTCCCTTTATGCCTCAATAATTCCCTGTTTACTCTTGAACATTGACGGTCTTTTTGGTATTTCTTCTGGTAAGACTTTCCCTGTTTACTTTTGAACAGTCTTTATATATTTTCCCCATGTGGATTTCAAAATTCCCTAAAACAGAGAAATTTCCTTGCACCTGGCAACACTGGGTAGGGGGAAGGAGCGGGAGAAGTGGCGTTATCACACTCACCCACACTGTACAGACGCCAGTGAGATAATTTCCTGACACGTTCATTATGATTTCGCTCGTTTTGTATAAGAACTCTTCGGATTTGCTTCACTTATTTTCGCCACCCGTTCTATATGGATGCAATCGTTTTATAAAATAATTTTAAGCTAATATTTTGGTCGCTCGTTCTATACGAGAATCGTTCTATGTGAACACGTTCTATATGAGACCGAGGTGTACTGTACTTTAATTTCATTACTAGGAAATAAAAAATGGCCTAATGTAATCATTATGTAGTCATTTTTGTGATGAATGTATTATATACAGGTATGAGGACCAGTTGGCTCAGCAGCAGAGGATGAATGAAGATAACCTCAAGAAACAGGAGGAGTCTATTGCCAAGCAGGAAGCCATGAGGAGATGTAAGCACCACTATTGATTCAAACTTAGCGGGAGATATTTTTTAGAATAAATTGGTGGGCTACTGATTCCGCCAATCTTTGCCACGAAACATAGTTTGGAGGAATCACGGACCTTCCAATTCACTAACAGGAAAATCTCCCTATAAGCAAAATCATTGGTTATCATGCTAGTGTCTGACATTTACATAATTTGAAAATTGCTCTATAATTTATAATCTATTATCTATTTTTGGATTTACATTGCTGTCATCCAGAAAATACATGAATGAGATTTCTGAGGACTGTTGGGTATCATATATCTTAGGACAATAAATCATGAATAACCAAGAAAAGGTAACCTTCTCAGCACTGACAATTTCTCAAGTGTTTTATATTTATTTAGGTTAATGCTAGATAACTTTATTCAGTGATGCATTTTATAAGGTATTTCATAGAAGAATATTAATAAGGACAGAATTGCAAGTTTGTTTGCATATTCCCAACAGCCACAATAGAACATGAATTGGAGCAGAGACACAAGTACGACATGAAGCGAGTTGAGGCCGAAATGGGCGCCAAGGCCAGGGTGGACAGAGACAATCAGGACCTCATGTTGGAGCAGATCAGGGTGCGCGCTGCTGAGGACCGGGAGACAATGCTCAAATCACTGGTGGAGAAACGGGAAACTGTTCTCTCCTCCATCAAGTGAGTTTTGTATACAGTTGGAGTCTGTTGTAGGAATATGAGTGCTTTTTTTATAATTAGTTTTGGTGAGTAAGGATGCTCTTCTTTAATTAGTTGAAGTGAGTAAGGATGCTTTTTCTTAATTTGTTGTAGGAAGTAAGGATATTTTTTTTAATTTGTTTTAAGAAGGAAGAATATTTTTTTAATTAGCTGTAGTGAGTAAGGAGGCTTATTTTTTAATTGGTTTTAGGGAGTATGGATGTTTTTTAATTTGTTGTAGGGAGTAAGGATGTTTTTTATTTAGTTGTAGGGAGTAAAGATTTTTTTTTTATTACCATAGTTGTCAGAAGTAAGGGTGCTTGTTTTAATTAGTTATAAGGAATAAAAATGCTTTATTTTTATTTAATTAGTTGTACGGGGTAGTGCTTTTTTTGATTAGTTGTAGTAAGTAAGGATGCTTTCTTGAACTGTGGTATATAATGAAATGTTGCAGGTCCAAGTGAGGTTTGCAAGACTTGTGAACATAAAAAAAGAATATCTACCAGACACCTTATATGGAGCAAAGGTTTTGATAGAAGGGAAAGTTATTGTAGCTTTTATAAGCAATCAAATAGCAAGTTATACTGTCCTCTATAATTTTATCATCATCAAGTGGCATTTGATTATCATTAGTTATGGGGAGATTCTCTTGATGGTCAATTGGAGTGTTAACTGATTCTCTATTAATATCATTAAGATGATTTATTTCCTGGCATAGTTAGGAAGAATCAGAGACCTTCCAATTCACCATCAAAAGAATCTCCCGTTAACCCTTAATTTGCGGGTGTAGTAAAATTTTGACACTAGCAATAAGTCTGGAGCATTGCGGGTGTAGCATTCATTCGACAGCACAGTTTTTAAATTTGCGCAGTCCCTAACAAGCTAGTTTTAGGGTGGTAACAGTGAGCAGTAAGCTAAGGAAGTTGCCAAAGCCCAGCCAGCCACCACCAGTAGTCTTACACGAACAGTGAGGGTAGAAGGACATATTTTTATCATTCCACTTTTCCTGTAATTACCATATATGTACATAAATATGACAGTGACATTAAATTTCATATTGCTGTGTTGAAAAATGTGATTCTGACATATTTTATAACAAAATTAGATTGTGAAAATGTACTTAGATATGTAAATTTGGTGTAAATAGAGTGTAAAAGTGAATTTTGAGTTGATGTCATTGTGAGGTGGCTACCCATCCTACAGATGTCACTTTAGTCTTTACAAGTACATCAGGAGACAGCTAAAGGTTTGTACTTCAATATCCTGTATCATTTATTTATGTGGCGTGAGTGGGTTACAAGCTATTAGCCGTCAAATGTGTTGTTTACATAGTGACCGCAAGTGTGGAAGAGAAAGCTGCAGCGATAGATAATGCCAACTTGTATACCCAAGGTTTATGGTCAAAAGTTATGCCATTTATTTGCAGCTGGCTCAGATCATACTTTTGTAGTTTGGATACACTTCCATCTTATATCTCTCTATTATATTCATTAAATGGGGTGTAGGCCTTTTCAGCTCATTAGTATAATATTAATGGACAAGTTTGAACCATGAAAAAGGTCCAAGAAATAAAGTAGAAATGTATAAAAGTTTGTAATAAATACCTGATGCTGTGGGTTATTGCCCTGCAGAACAGCTGGTGCAGCCATTGGGACAGGTGTGGATGCCTTCCTGAGTGAGCCAGCTAAGATCCAGGCAGCTGTGGCTGGGTTGGTTGCCCTCACAGCTGGCTACTATGCTGCCAAGGGCTCTCTGGCCATCATGTTCAGATTTGTGGAGGCCAGGCTGGGTGAGGACTGACATTCTCATAATCAGTGACACTAAGTTTAGGATATTTACTTGATACTGAACCCATATTAAAAAAATATTAGTAACTTATTATTGGATAGTATTAATTGGTGATACCTTATATTCATTTAAAAATAATTCTGTCTGAATAAGTACTAAATTAAAAAAAATTCATAGCCATTTTGTATCACCTGAAATATGAGAGCAAACACCAGTTTCAGAATCTTAGATTTTTTTTGTCTGTAATAATGAATAACATTTTGTTTTGACAGCAAAGCCATCTTTAGTGAGGGAAACATCAAGAATCAGTCCGTTTGATACTTTACGTCATCCAGTTCAAACTATAAAAAAAGTTCAAATGAAGCCAGAGGATGTTTTAGAAGGTGTCGTCTTGAACCCAAAGGTTGAGGAGAGAGTAAGGTGAGATTGACATAAAATTACCCATGTAATGTGGCTTGTTTAATACCCAAAATGTATCTAAATTTTGTTGGAACCAGTTATAATGCAACATGCAATTTTGCACTGTATATTTAAGTAACATACAGTATGACAAAATTGTATCAGTAAGAGTAGAAAATGTACTTGAGCAATGAATCAGTTTGTCTATGAGTCAGTTTATCATTAAGATTTTCTTTTCTTGTTGATAAGAATATTTAAAGCTATTTACTACTGTATATCATTATTCAAATCCAGATTCAGAGGCTCTGTTAAGGTACCCAGAATGTTTTGGTCCTGTTTGGGCCCAAGTTTACGGAGTTCAAAGTACCGAGGGTGATAAAATTTCTCTATTATTAATGATACTCTGTAAAAGAGTTCATTATAACTAAAGACAAACTGTACCTCTTCCAGAGACATTGCCATCGCCACCAAAAACACAAAGTACAACAAGGGCATGTACCGTAACATCCTCCTCCACGGACCCCCTGGCACCGGCAAAACACTCTTTGCTAAGGTAAGTATCCAGTCCTATAAACCAATTGTCTCTTGTAACAATTGCAGTCCTCTATGGCTTGGTAAAATATTTCATCTTATGCATATACTGTACACTATTGTTTATAATTACATACTTTGAAAACAAGCTTGATAGGGTCTCTGTAGCTGCAGGTCCAGAGTAGACTGATTCTAGCAAGCTGTTAAACTCTGCTATATGAAAAGAGAAGTTAATATTCTGGAAGTACTGCAATGAATGGTCTACCAAGTGACTCAGTGATTGCAAAACAACAAACCTAATAATAATATTGTATTGCAGTTACATAGCTTTACATTTTCTATATGTTGTTTTTTCAGAAACTAGCCATGCATTCAGGGATGGACTATGCTATTATGACTGGGGGTGACATTGCCTTATTGGGCAAAGAGTCTGTTGGTGCTATTCACAAGGTAGGTTTGGGTAAAATTGGTTTGTGTTTCTATTAGTATTTATCAAAATATTAGTAATTTTTTGGCGTAGGGAGTTGTCCCCATCACTCACCACTCTTGACATGGTGCAGTCAGCCTCGTATCCCCTACAATACAGGTGGAGTGTGGGGTGAGGACCCTGCTCTTTAATAATGACCCCACCAAAGGCTCAAATAGCCTCGTAGCTGGACCTCTTGCCTGTCGGGTCCTGCACTGACACTAGAGCCTCCCCACCCCTTGAAAAAAGGGAAATGGGATATTGATGATGATGATTAATCATTATTTATGTGCACTCATTTATACGAAAATATATAGTACTGTACAGCATAAATTATGTTAAGTGCTGTATATAGTAACTGTTATTATGACTGACTCAAATCTATCAAACTTATAACTCTGAAGCCTTGCTCCCTGTGGGAACTCACCTCATGGGGGAGGCCATGGCAGAGGAGCCTCCATTTCTCTTTCTTCCAGCACTCTTGCCATTCTAGACCACATCTATTCCAATTGTTACTCTCTGGCACATACTCCTCCACCATCTTGCTGGGTCCTTCAACTTCACTCCCATATACCGTTCTTCTATTTATACTCCTTGTTTCTTTGTATATAAATTTTGGGTATAAGGTCAGGCCCAGGTACAAAGCAGTCATGAAAGTAATTACAGTCACCTTAACCAAGTGTATCTCAATTTAAGGAAAACATCTTTGACATCACAAAGCATTACACAGTCCTACACAAAATTTCCTCTGAGGGGTGAGCACATTACCCTCTCTTCCCAGTCTTCCAGGGTTTGAGGTGACTCAACAAGCCCTGCTTTAGTAACCCTTACTAAGTGGGTTTATGCCATGGTCAGTCCCTCAATGAAACTTTCCCAGGAGGGAGCAGAACATCAACCCCATGAATGGATGCACTGGTATAAATGGAAATGATTATGCTATTATATTTAGTGGTATAGTATTTTAGAGACAAGAATAGCCTTTGCTCTTTACTATACAGTGTATTAGTTGGCGTAGGGAAGTGGCGTTCCCATCGCCCACCATTCTTGTGATGGTGCCAGGTGCAGTCAGCCTCGTATCCCCTTTGATACAGGAGAGGAGGGTGAGGGTTGGGGACCCTGCTTTCTAACAATGACCCCACCAAAGGCTCAGATAGCCTCATAGCTTGATCTCTTGCCTGTCAGGGGTCCTGCATTGGCGTTACAGCCTCCCCACCCATTGAAAAGAGGGAAATGGGGTATTGATGATGATGATGATTCTCAGATTTTACAAGTAAACTAGCAAGCATCTCTTTTTTTTTTATAATACTGTATTGGCTACATTCCTTTGCATTTTAATGTCAAGTGTTTTCCTTCACACAGGTATTTGATTGGGCAGGAACATCTCGGAAAGGGCTGGTGCTGTTTATTGATGAAGCTGAAGGATTTCTTCGGAAACGACATGAAAATATCAGTGAAGAATTAAGAATGGCTATCAGTGCATTTCTTTATCGAACTGGTACCCAGACAGACAAGTATGATAATAAGCTAATTTATAGCATGATTGTTAAATTAAGTGACAAAAAATGATTAACGAGTTGTAGAAATAAATTTATAGAGAGGCTGCTGGATAGTTACAGCAAGACATATCAGCACATTTACCTTATAAAAATGTGAATGTGAAATATGCTTGGAGTACAGATATGAGAAAATTTGTTTGTGAGGAATAGAAATTATGCATTTGGTGATAGTGAGTGCTAAAAAATGGTGTCTCACCATTTTATGAACACATGAAAAATATAAAGTGCTAAAGTTGTAAAAGAGGTAAATCAACATTGAAGGTGATACTGTATTGGGAATATTGGGAACAGTATTTGCAATAAGTTGTAAAGTATATAGTTTTAGTACAGTATTTACAAGTTGAATACTGTATTTAGTTCTTTATTGGAATAGTTTCTGTATTACTGGCGTATTAAGGAGACGACTGGAATGAGAGGGTAATAGGACACAGTACAGTTGCAGAACAATGATCTGCCTTGGTTTATTATGATCAGGTGAGATATCTCGACTGAGTATCTAGGATGATATAAATGTAAGTATATGCGAGGGTTGATAGAGGAAACGAAAAGTAAGTAGGTGTGTTATGTTCAAGTGGATAGTGAGAATTGTGAGGTAGTTGAGGAATTTTAAGTACAGTACTGGAGAGTAATATTGGATAAGAGAAGAAAGTGTTGAAATGGAAGTGCAAGGGAGATAGTAGAGGTTGGAATGATACTAAGAGGATTGCATGATGGAGTGTTGATACCCACACCATCACACTATCAGATGGATGTGAAACTTTAGTGTAGCATGAATATTATTAATTGAGAGTGAGAGCAGTTGACTGGATAAGAAATGCTGAAATCTGTAAAAGGTGTGGTGTGATTACATTACATGATCATTCTCTGAAGGGGCAATACTTTAAGGGGTTAATTGCCCCTTGGGACTAAAGCCAATATGGTACCTTTCCTCTCTTCAGCTGTCTCTCCTTTTCCTTTATTATTCTTTGTACAGTACTTGGTTTTTCTCCTCTCACCTCCTCCGTTGTGTCTACAGGGTTTTATTGGAATAGTAGTCTTCTTTTTTCTACTTTGTATCATCATTAATTGATCAAAGAGTAGAGGAAAGTGTTTTGAGATGGTGGGCATGTGAAAAGAATGGATGAAGTTGTGGAATGTAGAGTTGTGGAAAAAGTACACAAGGGATAAAGAAGAATAGGAAGACCTATGAGAACTTGGAATGAAATGGGAAGTAGTAAATCTATTCAGGCTAATAACCTGGTTTTAACTTGAAAGTTCCTGTCAAAGACTATGACGAGGGATTTATTCTTAAATACAAAAAATTATGGGGAGAACTAAGTCTAATGGGCTTATATGAGGGGAGTGAATATGAGTGTGGACATTTCTGTTAGATTTCTATCCCTGGCCCTGTAGCTCACCACTTATTGAAATTGGGGTAATGGCAATGATAAGGCAGCATATGGATATCTAATTTTGTGATGACCATTTACATGAAAAGTCTGGAGTAATTTTATAATGCTGTTTTTTTACTGCATATCTTTATAACATTGAACAATGATTTACTATGAATTCTAATTGTGATGTATTGGAACAGGTTTATGATGGTGTTAGCATCCAATACTCCTGAGGTGCTGGACTTTGCTGTGGTTGACAGAGTCCACGAACCAGTAGAATTTCCACTTCCAACAATGGGCGAAAGGGAACGCCTTGTTAGACTTTACTTTGAAAAGTACATTCTCCTCCCAGCTTCAGCGGGCAAACGGTAAGTGGTGCTCATATTTCATGTGTTATATATAATACTCCACACTTGCAAGATGGCTCTCAAAATTCTTGTTTTCATTCACATTCAAAAGAATGTTAACTAAACAGGGATGTCAGTTATAGTAACCTGTTAAGTGTTGGGCTCACTTGGATGGATGTACAAAATTTTACTGACTCTGCACTTCACACCCAGCTTTTTTGAGGTGGCATTTGAGAACAGGTTGGATCTAGATACTTTTCCAACCTCAGAAGTCCATCCTTATTACATTGTTGTAACTATGGACAGGACTAGGATCCAAAAGCTGCTAAAGCTGCTGCCATATATATTATTTGAGAAGTGCATGAGGGGTAGAGGAGGGCTTGACCAAGTAAGGAGGGAGTGTTGGAACAGGGAGAACTGGAGACACTTCTGCCGTGGCCACCCCCTTGGGGGGAGTTTCCGGAGGGAACGAGGCGTCAGAGCTATAGATAGATAAATAGAGAAGTGCACAGTCTCGGTGAGTCTACCCAGGATGTTTCCTTCTGTCATATATGTCAATGGCAAGAGTATAAAAATTAAAGACTAGGGGTGGGGAGATTCAGCATTCTAATGTCCAAGAGGTGTATCTTGTGATATATAGTTGTTCCAGCCAAGAACAGCACAATAGATCATTTGTGGCAGGTGGGGAGTTAACCTTGTTATGAAATTAAACTACTGTATAAGGTTACTTGACCTTTCTAATGCCTAATCTTAACAGTTTATTTAAGTTGGTAATAGGAATTTGAATGATCTCTGTCTTGTACTATACTGTATGATGTATGCAGTAGGATACAGGAGAACTGTAGGCCTAAATGGCTACTTTTATTTACAGGAGGTTAAAGGTTGCAGATTTTGACTACAGTGCAGCTTGCTCAAATGTGGCACAGATAACTGAAGGAATGTCTGGTCGTGAAATTACCAACTTGGCATTAGATTGGCAGATGACAACCTATGCTTCTCTGGAAGGTGTCTTCACTGAGGCTATCATGTTACGAAGGGCACAGGCTGCAGTGGAACACAAAAAACACAAGGTAAAGTAGTAATTTTTTCTTGGATGCTTTGCCATTTGTGTGACCATTTATGTCAAAAGTCTCAAGTAATTTTTTAACTGTTTTGTTACTGCATATGATTATCACACTGAACAATTATTAACTGATACATATTATAAATTCTTTATTTATTCAAGCCTGATGTTTCATGCCACAATTACAGGTATCATGGCGTAGTGCTCATGAGGAAAAGAAGTCTATGTTCAGTGCTGCGGTGATTGCTGCAGTGGAAGAGGCAGCTACAACCACTCCACCCAACCCACAACCCACTAGCTGAGGCACCTGTGGGCTAGCAGTTGTATTATACAATGATAAAGCATCAACCACTTCATTCCTCAACAGTGTCTCAAATAGATGGTAATAGATGGTCAGGTAGTGAAATTTCTTGATAACTAAAATTAATTGTGGGTATTTTTTTACTTACGAAGCAGAATTTCAATTGTCTGTTTAGTGCATTCAGTTCCTGAACACTTGGCTAAAGAAGTTTTCAAATGTTGCATAACATTTATGTAATATTTATCACCTTGGTTAAAATAATAACTGCATTGGTTTGAAGACAAAAATGTTTAAGATTAAAGTTTTATGATATGTATAATAATTGGAAAAGACTTTAACAATTACTTAATTTTGACTGATATATTAATCTTACTGCCTACTGTGTAAAGTAAGCTTCTTACTGGGACCGAGACATGATTATATATAGAAACTGCAAGATATAAGTACAGTATATTGTGTATATATGCAAATAAAAAAACTGTGATAGAAAATACATGGCTAGTATCCATTGTTCATTCTGTGATGACTGACTTACCTCAGTGACAATTTAAGTTACAACCAGAAGAACTAGCACACAAAGTGTGTTATGGTAGGGATGTGGGGAGAATTTGAAGTAAGTGAGTTGTTTGAAACATTTAAGAGATGAGTGACTGACAGCAGTTGAAATGATTGGTACAAGGTACAATCATGAGCCATTATAAGTATCCAGGTCTTGTTGAAGTTTGGAATCATCTGACATACCGATGAACCAATTACAATGCTTTTACTTTCTCATACTTGTTGAAGCTATACTTATTATGGCTTGTGATTGTACATGATGATACGAAGAATGGAAATGTGAGGTAGACATATGAGATAAAAGATGAAGAGATGCAATAAAGAAGAAAAGGAAGATGTAGAAGTGCTACAAGGAAATGTCCCATAGGAGGTGAAGGGAGGAGAAAGGGAATATAAATCATGTCAAAAGAAATAGTGAGGTTGAGCATAGGGATAGTTTATTGAGGAGTTTGTCAGGAAACTGAGAAATTTAGCAAAACCAAAAACTTTTTGGAGAGATGGAGAAAAAAAAAAAAAAAGGAATGAGAAGTTAAATCTGGCAGCATGAGAATGAAGAGGGAGGATGGTGTTATTGTGGTGAAGGTGGATGGGTAGAGAGGCAGTGGTTACATGCATGGGGCTTGAGGTGTGGTAGACAATAAGGAGGTGAGGGAGATATGAATGCAAAAGGGAGGTTGAAAGTAGGAAGAGACATTGATATAAATGGAAAAACATTGCTTATATGTAACATGGCTTGGAAGGAAGGGAGGTGCCAGCAGACAGGAGGAGAGCTACTGTATAACTGCTATGGGACAAGGGTAAAGGGAATAAGGATGAATGTGGAAGTTGCTATACAAGGGGACAAGCCCTTTTAATGTTGATTAATTGTTAGGAAGGCGAGGACTAAAGGTAAGAAGCCTGCTGAAATAATAATTATTTCCTCCCTACTCATGGTAAGAGGTCACACAAAGCTGGTTACAAGAACTGTTATTTCTCCACTTTTGTATACTCTGGTAAGCTCAAGTAAAGTTTGGTGGTCAGCTGGATGTATTGATCTATTTGGAATGAAAATGCTTATTGGATACCACTAGAGGCAGAATATAACAAAAAGTATGAAATTTCCTTAAAAGTTAACTTACTTCGCCTGATTTGTGGAATATTGTAGATTAAAACTAAACTTCCTGCATAAAGAAAAAAAAAAAAAAAAAATTATGGATTGGATTACAGTATCTTTCTCCAAACGATGAACAGACACAAACTGTTTCGTTTTTCTATATTAATTTCCCTTATATTCCACATTTAATAGTGTACTTTCATATTAATTACAAGCAAAATAAGGCAAAGATGTGCCGTTGGGAAGCCATACATTATATATACAGACTAAACACCCGACTCTTGCCCTTCCCCATGATATTACTGTTATTGCCCTTTACCCTTTGTCTCATGTGTTTTTTTTTATTCCCTTGGTGGCAGCAGCAGGTGTATTAGTCCTCATAACCCCCCCAACCCCCACCAGCACCCCCCTCATCACCCACATAATGATGATAAACAGTGACTAAAACACACATATTAATTAAACACATATTTATTTATTTCCCACGACATTATTATACGTAACTTCAACAAACTTCAACTAACACAACGTAAGTATGAAGTTTATATTATTATTATTATATGTCAAAATAGTTCAAAATAAACTGAAATAACACCATAAATTTATATATTGGTTTCTTGATGTAAATTATGGTTGAATAATATATAATAGAACGTACACCATATTGGTTAGTTAATTAATATGGTTTTATATTATTGTTTGATAGTAAATTAATGCCTAAATTGTTCAAAAATGGACGAAAATAAACACAAAATGCACTCGTAAGATTATTTTGGTTAGTTAAATGTTATGCTGGTTTTGTATTTGATGATAAAGTTAAACGAATGAATGATAAAATTGTTCGGTATTTATTGAATGAATTACCGTTATTTAGTAGTTCATAGTTCATTGTTAATATATAAATAAGTAAATCAAAATTACACTAAACCTGTAATATTTGGATTTATATTGTTTGATAGGGTAAATTTACAGAAGAACGGGGTTCACTATATTGTGTATTTTAGTATCATTACCCACTATTTTGGACCATTCTAAAACACTTTTATTCTATGGTGTTTCTTTCGGAGATGCCCCGTTTTCGAGATATGCCCCGTTTTACAAACATAATTTGGAAATTAGTCTGACCTGACCTGACCTGACCTAACCTAACCTAACCTAACCTAGACAACATCAGACTACCGGGACCTAACCTGGACAAACTACCGGGACCTAACCTGGGCAAACTACCGGGATATAACCGGTGTAAACTATCATAAAGTGACTGGGGCAAATTCCCAGGACCTAGCCGGATGTGGTAACACTGCGCGATCCTAGCCAAAAACCCAGTTATTCTGTAATAATACCTTTGATAGTAAAGTTAAACCAGTGAAATGAAACTGCAAAACAAATTAAAATATACAGGAAATACACTAAAATCATACACTACATTGGTTAATTATGGTTTTTATATTGCCCAAAAGTTAAACCAGTGAAATGCATGTTAGAATACGTCAAAACTAAGGAAAATAAACCGTGATTACTCCATAAAATTATCTGGTTAAATATTTTGATTTTGTATTGTCTAGCAGTGAAATGAATGTTAAAATACAGTAGTTTAAATTTGACGAAAATACACTAGAAATATATGTTGGTTAATTATGGTTTCGTATTGTTCGATAACAAAGTTAAACCAGTGAAATGAAAGTCTAAATTGTTCAAAACGGGAAAATGAATCGAAAATACACTAAAAATATAATATATATCTTGGTTAATAATGATTTTGTATTGTCTGATAGTAAAGTTAATCCCACAACTCTACTTTACCAATATGTTATTCTAATGCCTTTACCTGGTTGAGTTTATGAGAAGAAGAATATTTAAAGTTTATGCAAGTATACTGTATGCAACACCTGCTTTTGTATTGAGGACCCTGTGATTGTGTATGGGAATTGGAGGCTTCTGATTCCTTCTGCTTATGCCATGAAACACACTCCGTCCATATAGGCCTAGGTGTGTGTGTTTTGTGGCAATATTTGAAGGACTCATTTACCTCCAATTATCTTCCTACATCACAAGGTTCCCTAATTAAAGAAAGCTTCTGTAACGGTAGAGTGGGTGGTAGAGGAGGATGATTGATGGGGTGTCAGCCCTCACTCAGGCCCTCCTGGGGACTCTGCTCACCTGGGGTCTGACAGCTGCTGGCTCGGCTGTGGTCTTCCTTCTACCAGGAACAAAGGTACGGTACTGTAGGGACATGTGTTCAGGTTGTACTTTATTTTACACTGTCTAGTATTGCTTGTATTTGTACAATTTTTTGCCTCATTGTGCTAAAAGTAAACCACACACTAGTAATACACATGTTCTATAATGAAATTAAGTTAATTAACCACTTGACATATTCCCAATCACGTGCAGTCCCTGACCCAATCCACCCTTATCCTAACCCCCTTCCTAATCCTCCCCTGGATCCTTAAACCCCCCGCACAATCCTCGCATATTATGCTGCTCATGAGCGGCCCTCCGCGGGACCCACAACTTGAACTTGAATTTGCTTTTAATTTTTACTTACAAATATGTTATTGTGCTGCAGAGAAGTGTGTTAGATGGCAGCCTTGGATTTGCTGCTGGTGTTATGACGGCAGCTTCATTCTGGTCACTCCTCGCCCCCGCCATTGAGCTCGCTGAATCCTCGGGGAATTATGGAGCCGAGGGTGAGTGGGCATTCCTACCAGTGGCTGTTGGATTCTTTCTGGGAGCCCTCTTTGTGTATGGGGCAGATGTCTTCATGACCTCTACTGGCCTACATTCTCCCAACATTGTGCTCGGTAAGATTGTGATATCATTATTTTCATCTTGATACCATTTGTACATGTCTTATTACCACTGCCAGGAGAATATGTTTTTGGTTCAGTTTATCAATCAGAAAAGTAGGACAGACAGAAATAAATGCCCTGTAAAATGGGTCACACTCACATTCTCTCATTCTTTCAAGCCCACATAATTTTCAGCTCCTCACAAAAGTAATTTCAATTAATTTTTATGCAAGGAGGCATTCCATTGACTGTCAAATTAAATCCCGGGTTGCCAGGCCTAAATTACACTCCTAGCTTCTCCCATTCTTATTTCATGCTTTCTTTCACAATCACTCACCATGTCGTATAATCTACTCCATTTCCCCTTCTTCTTTGCCCCTCAAAATCATTCTCTTCCACTTTTGTCACCACTCTTGTACAGTATTATCCACACTCTCCCTATCCCATACCATCTCAGAACACTTTCCTGTACTCTTTTGATCGTGTAATTTGCTCACACCACACTTTCATGGATTTCAGTATTTTTTACGCTGTCTGTTTTTCATAACTCTATACTGTACTCAGTATATCCATCTCTACTACTCTTATTTATACCAACGTAGATCATCTGGGTTATCCCTCTGTGTAACCCTGCCAACGGAGATGAATGTTCGGTGTCATGAATTGCCTGGCATGCCAGTCTCTGAGAATTTTACTATGATAACATCTGCAACCTCTCCTATCTTTCTCATTCTATCTTACACATTTGGACTAACTTTCAGCCCTCTGTGTTCCACCATTTAGCCATTCAAATATGGTCAGACGAGCTGACAGACACAAACACTGCAAATTAATATAGATGTATTAATTGTATTATTGTAGTGTGTTAACTATCTTTCATTCCAATATTCATTAAACAGTTGCAAATAATGATGATAATGATTGATAGTAATATATCTTTATAGAGGATACCTGGTATGTACAGTATGGTCATAAATAGAACATCATGATACAATTACAATTTCATTTTATTTACAGCTCTAAAAAGTGACGGAAAGAAACAAGATGATGAAAGCAGATCTGCTGTTTATACAGATACGCCATATCATTCCACCACTTCTCGTAAGTGTATTTATTCTTTCTTGGGTTATTGCAACATTCTTAAATTCATAATATTTAATTAGTGTAATACTGTAGTCATTGTATTTTAGTAATGGTTACAGGTCATAGTATTTATTGTACTGTATGTGTATATTTGTATGTACTGTATTAATTTCCCTGTAACAGCAAAATTTCTCGTACTTAAGAGATGATACAGAGATACTCTAGTGATATAGATATAATTTGCATGAAATATAACCATGCACTTCATAATGTCTTGTTTGTTACATCAAGAGCAAGAATGAAGTGTGGCATGAAAGAGCAATCAATCGTTTCCATGTGCAGTATATTCCTTGATGTTGAAAAGAGCAAGTCATAACCACAGCATTGTAGTTAGGGAGGGGAGGACATTGCTTACAGTAGCTGCTTAAGATGTTTAGTGTTCAGTCACGGTTAAATGTCCTGAATCAGGTGCATGAAAATGAACCATGAGAGTGAACCTTATGAACTAATATTACAGAGGTCAGCGTCTACTAGTCTCGTACCATTTTTCGAAGATGTTACAGGACTATTGACCGTGACTGTACATGTAGTGTGTCTTCAGCAGTCACCACTTTCATTTTCATCCTGAAGAGTAAATATTTCCTTGCCTTCAGAACAGATGAAAAATGAGTGGCTATAAGATACGATGGACATGTTTACACTGTGTACACTTAGTGCCGTCTTCCTCCAGATGTCAGTGAAGTAGGGTCCAGCACGAATTCTGATAGTTACACCTCAATCTACTTGAGTATGTATTTTTTGTTGTGTTCGTAGCTTTAGATGAGTTGGCTTTCGGCATGGAATTTCTCGGTGTTGGGGTTTTGCTTCCTGCTTTATTTTTAAAAGTTTATTTACTGTGCAACATTCCCAGAGAGTGAAGAGAAGGTAACTTTTTTTTTTTTTTTTTTTTTTTTTGTGTTGTGTATATATGTATTGCACAGGTGGTTATTTTTGTCTCACCATCCTCCTGTATAAAGCTACTGTGTTTTGTAATAGCTTGTTGCTGTAAATGGCATGCCAAGGGATATATTTAGGCATCAGCATGTTTACTCCTACCTTTCACCATTACAAATTTGCAGTAAGTCTACACATGTGTTGGTAATATAGAGCAGGTTATCTAACAATAGTGTACAGTATTTTATTGGGACGGGCTGATGTACCCTGTTTTTCATTGTATATTATCAAGAGTGAGTATTAGTTACTAACTCTGTAACCTATACCAGTGTTTATTGTAACTGAGAGGAATAATTCATATGTATCCATGCCTTGATTCCTTATGGATCTCTCTGTAACACCAAAACTCTTATGGGATACATTTGAGTCTCAAGCTTTTAAAAGGTATTTTCCTATGAGACACATGTTGAGGCTGGAACTCACTAAAATGAGGAAGATGTTAAATACAGTACGGTGGATTATGGATGGTAAAATGTAAATAATTATTTTTGTAAAGCATTGCAGTATACATTATAAGGTCTTAGATGTATCTAAATATTATCTTTTTGGTAACAAGTGTTAATGAATTGCCATATTCTGCAGATGATTTGAAGCAGAGAAGAGGAGGTCCTGCAGAGAGGACAACAGACACTTGGGAAGATGAAGAGAGCTGTGGTCATGGGGGTGATGCCAGGCGACAACAGTGGAGGCGAATCTTACTTCTCATCATTGCCATCACTGTACATAATATCCCAGGTACAGTATATTAGTTTTCATTTATAGTCATCTCTGGGATCAGTGAGGGCTACAGGGTTAGTCACTAGCTTGATATATTGTACTGTACAGTACTGTATAAATCTTGAGACCTTAGAGAGGGTGAGATTGGATAACCGTGAATGCTCAGTATATAATCAAGCACTTTTATCTTAATATCTGAGTACATGTACCTGTAAAAGGCTCAAGATATGAGTTAAAAATCACCATACAGTTATCATCATCAGGAAACCTTCCATTTCCCATTTTTCATGGGATACAGACCAAGGGATATAAAAAGATATGAAAAAAGTGAGAGGTGCAAATCACCCAGGAAACTGCTTATTTTATCTAGTTAATATGGTACAGTACATAATTTGTGTCATATGATAAAAATCTTGGTGAAGATGCTAATGTATAGTTTTATAATATTTACAATTGTCACATACAGAGGGTTTGGCAGTTGGAGTTGGCTTTGGTGCCATAGGGAAGACTCCACTTGCCACTTTCAACAAAGCCAAGTGAGTTATATCATTGCTAGACTATTTAGAAGGTGTACGATAGTGAAGTTGGGGGACCTGGTGTGAGAGGCAGACCTCCGGTTAGATGGCAGAACAGAGTGGAAAAGTATGTGAGAGAGAGAGAAGTGTGAGGGGGGGGAGGGGGGATGGAGCAAGTGAGGAGGGAGTGTTGGAACAGGGAAAACTGGAGACCCTTCTGTCGTGGCCACCCTCTTGGCGGGAGTTCCCGGAGGGAACGAGGTGTCGGAGCTATAGATAGATAGATAGACTATTTATACTACAGTATTATACAAAACAGTTTTGGTGATGCTTTGAAGGGATGATACTCCTGTCAGTAGAAAGGAGATTGTGATGTTGACAAGTCCTCAATAGTAGTTTGTTCATTTTTTTGTTGAAGATAATCCTAAATCAGATAGAGTAGTTTGCAAATTATGAATGCTAACTACAAAGTCATAATACGTTCTACAAACTGTAATGAGCTTTTTGTTTGACTTAATTAAATAAAAAAATACATTACATTTGAAATAGGAAACGCATTATAGGTACAGTTGCGGCACATAGTCCTTGATCAAGGTGTAAGGGGAAGTCTGGTCAAGGATTATGTGCCGTGACTGTACAGATAATAATACAAATAACACCACAGAACAACAATTTTCATGACATGTGATTCTATTTCAGAAACCTAGCATTGGGAATTGGTATCCAAAATTTCCCAGAGGGTATGGCAGTAAGTCTCCCACTACGGGGTGCTGGACACTCCATGTGGTCTGCATTTTGGTGAGTTTGTTTAAATACGAAGAAGTACTGTAAGAATTTTATATGTAGAATCATTTATAATGTTATAATTATTACTGTTGTTGAGTGTCTCTTCTAAAACTCATATAATTACCTGTATATGTCTGTGTACAATGAATATACTGTACATATAAATAACCATCAACATTTTGTGTCTAATGCATAAAGCCTTCATTTAGCTGCACTGGTGTTAATATATCAGTACCGATATTTAATGCAAATATTTCTACATGGTTATATCTCATGTTCTATAACTCTTAGATGATCAAGGATATTTTAATAGGCATCAGCAGGCATATAGATTATTATTTGTAGCATTGGATGAGTGAATCTAATAGCCGTCCTTTTGTTTCTGAGCAAGGTATGGCCAGTTGAGTGGGATGGTGGAGCCTGTTGCAGGGATAATTGGTGCACTGGCAGTGACTATATGTGAACCAGTTCTGCCCTATGCCCTAGCCTTTGCTGCAGGGGCCATGATATTTGTAGTGGTGGATGACATCATACCTGAAGCACAGACTGGGTAAGGAGGATATTAGTGTTGATTAGCTTAGTTTTGGCATATGGGAGTAGTAATATCATTGCCCATTACACAGGTCTCTGTTATAATTATGTAGTGTTGACACCCAGGGTGAAATAGGTTTTATGTAAATTTATCTGTTCACACATTTTACTGTAAAATTGTTTGCTCATGCTTTGCATAGTAACGATACACTGTAAGTGGAGTAATTTTGTACTAAGGATATGGTATCGATCATGCAAACTCAAATTTAGTTAAGTTAAACTTAGCCAGTTACATCAACTCCCTACATCCCAACCTATCCCCTCCTCTTATCACATGTGAGAAATAATGAAATCACATTTGGTTTGTTTATACCACATGAAGTTATTGTGTGTATTTATTTATCAGGGGCAACGGGAGGCTGTCGTCATGGTGGTGTGTGCTGGGCTTCATAGTGATGATGGCCTTGGATGTCGGTCTGGGATAGCTAGACTCATTTCACACTCCACATACTGAAAGAGGTACCCATGGTGAATTCTCTAAGGAAGCTTTTCGTAAATGTATTCACATTCCACATTTGATAATGACTAAAATATAAACAAACAAAATCCTTTTCCACTACAAAAAGATAGCTATGTTATTCTAGTAGCCAGGGCATTGTAAGAATATTGCAATATGAGAATGCATTTAGTATATGTTTATGCAGTACTGTATAATCAGTAACGAAACACATAAAATAGCAAAGCAAAATGTTCATAGTGCTTAACTGGAATGGCTGTTAGGGGATAATGTTTGACTGAGAATGTGCACAAGATATTTTTTAACAAGGATGCCAGGCTAAATTAGTCTGCTCTTTCCTTGTGTATGGAAGGTTCCCAATGAGACCTACAGATTATTCCTAACTTTGTCACAGAACAGATACCCTGTTAGTAACATTAATGTGTGTTTTATGATATGATTTAAAGGAATATGTAGCCTTATAATTCACTGACAAAATTTCTCCCTTGAAGAAGTTGTGTGTGGTGTTGGAACTATAGAATAATTTATATGGTTTTGGTTTTGCAGTATTTATTTTATATAATTTTGTTTATCATAAAATATTAGTAGTGTAGTTATAAAAAGTGTGCTGTGAGATTATCCAGAAGAGGTATTGTTTATATATCACAATCACTTTTGTAGTAGGTTACAGCATTTGAATAAGAAAATTTATTACTGTACTTTACAATATAACAACTTTTGTAAAGTATTTTATAATGCAGATACTGTGTATGCTAGGAACTGATATCAGTCTATTATATAATTCTATCAGTAATGCATAATATGCTCCATATTTTTAACCTGGCGAAAGTCTACCAACTCCCACGATTAACTTCTTAAAATTTTCGATAAATGTAATGCACTCCAACACAAAATACATCAATAATTTACTAAACTAGACACTTATCTACAACTTATATCACTGGAATGTACAAAAAAAAGGTACTGAGAAGGGAACCAGTGCATTTTCGCCAGTATAAAGAAACTCGCTACTGTATAGTGAACTACACTGTAAATAGAGTAATAGAATCATAGAAGAGCATAATGTATGTCATACTTGATGGTTGTGGAAATAGTTGTATTTGTTTGATTTTAATGGGTGCTAAGAATTAGTAGTTTGCTATATATACATATGTACAGTACAAGGAGCATACTACAGGTACTAGTGTTTAAGATTATGATTGTGCCTTATCAAAGAGTGGAAGGTGTTTGGGTGAGTGCATCTATATAACTAATTTTTATATTTTGTGCAAACTACTGGTGTGGAATGGTCTGAGCTGCTGTGTTTTCTTTAAGATCTCACATCCCTATTCTCTTCTCATATACAAATGTTCTGTTTATAAGTGCATAATTTAAGGCTGTGATATTTCATTGTTGTAATTTTAACATGACTATTATTTTGCACATGTTATACTTTTAATTTCTAGCTACACACAAGGAGCTAATTAATCAATTATTTCATTTTGTTTTTATAAGTTACGGTATCCATAAATAACACCATACAGTATTTGTAGTACATTAAACACACTAACCTTCCCAATAAGTTTGTACAGTAGTTACATCAGCATCTAGACTTACTCCACATATAATTGACTTGCATTATTGTAAAACTAAAAAGCAGTTAATAATGTCACTGCTCCCCTTCTGTATGCATAGCTCCTTCCCCACCATTTCCATGTTTGTATTGGTGTCATATATCCTTTCTGGGCTTGGTACTTGCCCTAATTGAATTGATTTATCGCAATACAATTATCTAAAGTTTGGATAAAGTCTTTATAGAAATTACAATTTTCTTTGTGTTACATAATTAATGCCAGTTTGATTTACAATGTGTGAATGACCTAATCTCAGATGGTACTTTCGATCTGTTATGGGATATGTTCATCATAATATCAGTCATAATGACCGAGAATTTTTCTCACTCAGTGCTTGTGACCGTGTTCATAAACTTAATTAGTTTTTATTTAATTATGAGTAAATATTTGCTGTTGTATGTAGAAAATAGGCCCTCGACCAACAGGGGTTTTACAACTGTGGTTTTGTTTGTTAGCTGTACCCTCAAATTTCCAGGTCCATTATACCATGGAAAATTCAGTCAAACCACAGAACCACCTGAACCAGACTCTTGTCAAAACAGACAAGTTCATTAATTTTTGGTAAGGAAACGCTTAAAGTAAACAGATTAGGTAAGGATACACACTGGAAGCTGATTGTCAATCTGTTTGCTCTTTCTCTCTTTCACTTTTTATTCTTAATGCCGACATTATGATGATGTGTATATCCGTCTGACCCCTCAAAGATATCCTTAATCAGTAACAACAACAACAATTGAAGTGTCTGGATCATCTTTCATTCATTACAGCTTGTCTTGCTGCCTTTGCCACACATTCTCTTTTCTCATTAAACTGGTGATGTGTGAATGACTGCTGCCAAACCTTGATAATTTCAGTAATGCTCTTGGCCTTTTGTCTTCATCATCATGACCAGTTTTGCCACCAGTGCAACCGCAGTAGTTGAAGGCTTGCTGTAAGCTATAAATATCGATCATAAAAGTTACCCCTACTGAGCTTCTTAGTAAGTCCCTTATATTCTCCCTCCCACACTTCATACATGTATTGTACGGATGTCAACAGGAATTCGTACACAGGCTTTATGGAAACCGAGGTAATAATTCTGAAAGTACAGTTGGCGGCAAAAGTTGTGTCTCCTCACTTAGCGTTTCTTGAAGGATAACATAAAGGATAATCATGGAACCAACACATTCACCATACAGAATTACAATATCCAGGGGGAAATTAGTAAACTACTCTGGGTTTTCATTTTACGAGCCTGTGAAGCTTATATTTACATACTGTACTTCATGACTTGGCAGATGTGGTGACACGACTTTTGCCGCCGACTGTACTTCAATGAATAGTTTACCGAATGACTCGGTGATTGCAAAACAATAAACTTAATGATAATGTTGTATTGAAGTTACATAGACCTATATTTTCTATATGTTGTAAACCCTTGAAGCCAAGAGTGTGTGTACGAATGCTTGTGGCCAATAGTACATTACTGTATATGCCTTTTACCTTATATATAACCCTATTTGTGGTTTGATGTTTCCATTTTCCTCTGCTTAATTCCCTCCACTACTCTGATGTTTGTTTTTATGTAAAAAAAACCACTGGGCTTAGTGCTACTTCCTATTGTAATACAAAATTTTAAATAACTCAGTTTAATTTTATACATACCAGGCAAAATGCATTATGGAACCAAATAGTGTATGATTGGCATTTGAAAATGTGTGTTCTTAGGCCTCATCCACACAATTATTGAGCAGTAACCCGGTGTCCAGAGTCAAACATTGATAACAAAACCCAGTTCAGTAGACACATATGGATTGGTAGGTGGTGGGCACAATAATGTGGAGCCTACCAGGAACTGCTCCATCTGGTATCTTTGCTAAAGAAACGAGAGAAATATACTCAGTGGTCAGTGCCCCATCAAGTGGACGAGGCCTTGAAGTATTATTCTGTCTTCTAATTAATGACTGTAATTACAATTGAGGATGGGAATAAAGTTTTCTTGAAGTGAATGGTGTTGGTCTTGTATAAACCATATATATTACTGTTATCATCTGTTGACAAAAGGCGACAAACTCCTCCAAACTGCATTGAAGTAGTCTGTAGGTCTGGACTTGTATGCTGAGAGAACCCATCAGTCCAAGACAGGTTTGCCTTGAATCTGTATTGGTGGCCTCAACATCCTTTCATCTGTCCTCCAAAATGAATCTACTTCCTCTCTGTCTCTCAGGAAAGGCAGGTCTGATGTGGTAATCCTGATGATGGTTGAAACATGTAACCAAGCCTATATATTAATTGGTGTTGTAGTAGTTATGGTCTACTGGTTGGAAAACAAAGACTGTACATGTTCATGATGTATTTGTTGGTTATACAGCTTCTTTATGCTGTACATGGGTAATATGTCTTTGGCGGGACCATCAGGTGCTCCTGCCTCTTATGCCATTCAGTTCAAAGTTCAAACCTCCAGGTATAGCCTTGGATACATTGCTGTGCCATTGCCACACCTTAAACGTATTTGCCGCCTCTTCGGTGGACGAATGGTTTGACTCCAGTCTCCAACGGAACACATAATAATGCCCTCACAGTTTAGTTCCCCCTTAGTGTATTTTACATCTATTGCATGTACTAGTCAGGAGTATCCACTTCTCTATTAAACAGCAGCCACTCATGCTGTGGACAAGAATTAAGAGGACTGCTCGACCCCATCAGATGAAAAGAAACCGACTATAATCCCCATGATTGTTGTACAGTACCTCTACGGCTGGCTTCACACGAGCGATTCCAACCGCGCGAATTTTTTCCACGCGGTTTAGAAATTAATTAAGTTAAATGGGACCGTTCAGACGCTGTCCGCGCGATGAAATAACCGCGTGGACGGCGGTCAGCATCCGCGTTCACCTCCAAATCGCCACGTCGCGAGCGGTCTAGAATAAAACAGAAGTTTATGGTGTGCTTTACATAAGCGGGTACTTTCCGCACGAACATATCAGTTGTGGTTCATCTGTGGTACTGGAGAGTCATTACAGTCCATATTATTTTATATCCAGTTTGTAATTTTTTAGTACTGTATACATTTTTAATATTAACAATAATATTATTATTGTTATAATTGTTTTTAATTTTATTGTTATTGCTGTTATTATTATTGTTGCTATTGTTGTTGTTATAGTTATTGCTATTGTAAATATTGTCATAGTTATTGTTTTTCTTTTTTCTTTACTCTATTATGTTGTACGTCCAACATTACCAGCACAAGCAGATGAACTACCCTGACGTGACGCCTTCAAAGCTACTGCGCGGTAGATTACTGCTTGTGTGAAAATAATCCTTTCTGAAGAACGGCGACGCAAATATTTGGCCGCGCGGCAAAGAATCGCTCATGTGAAGCCAGCCTACCAGTATGTCAATACAGCTGCAACATGTCCAGAAGGCAAGACAGAATCAAAGAGCCTATAAACACCTCGATCACGTCCAAATAATTAACCTCAGCGAACGATCCTCTTCATTGGGACCTGGGAGTAACTCATATGCAAGAACGTTCATGCATGGTGTTGACGATGGCCAGGATATCAGCTCTAGCGGTACATTTTTATTAAGTTCTTTATTTACCTTTCGCACAAATCCCAACACTCTGGGGGAACTTTTCCACTAAAGGCCATGAAGTTTAGAGGTACTGAACATACACTCACCATATCTATCTAAGTTAGCCCTAAATGTTAGACTTCAATGTGTTTTAAGCAGAGACTCTTATATAAACTATCTTCAAACGTCTGTTTCTGTTTATTTCATTCATAAATAGGTCTACTCTTTTTACGGTGAGTTTATATAACCTTTTTTCTATTTTATCCTTTATTTTTGCTCTAACTTACCCTGCCGGATAGGCTTAATAACTCTAATTTTACTGTAAATACACGAGTGAGTAATGCCACAATAGTAACAGCATTATTAAGAATATAAATCACCAGCAGCACACACACTTAATAAACCTTGATCTTGAATGACTATCTCGATGAAACAGGACCATTACTGTAAAAAATAACAGTACTGAATTCAAAATAACACACAATAACAAAGTGTGCAAAAAAATCCTTAATTACAGTCTAGGATTCACCCTGCCATGCTCATTTTTATTGCTCTGGTGCTTTGGTTAGCATTCTGGTGTCATAATTATGAATTTATAATATCCAGGTCGGTCCTTGACTCGGCTTCTATTTATAAGAACCATTGAATGAAATAAAAATAAATTGAATATCACAAATCTTGCCAAAAAAAATATGCTTTGGCAATACTGTCTGTAGTCAAATGAGTGGCACAACTATATGTAGTTTAAATAAAATGTACACTTAGATTTTAAAATATTTTGAATATACTGCAATGCCATAGATAGTTATTTAGAACAACTGATAGGTAGTATGTAGACTGTTAAAAGAGAAAAAAAGTCAAATGAATGCTGATTCGTTTTCATCTCATTGTAAATTAAGAAGGTTCTGACGTATGAATAATTGGATACATTTTATGCAGTGTCTACTAACTTTGCTAGCCTTATTGTAATAAATATTAGTTTATGACATTGTATAGATAAGTATAAGATGGATATGACCGGTATTTACTGGAATGAGTTAAATGTTTACACCCTGAGCTTCCCGTTCTCACCAAGTTACCGCCATTTTGTTTTCGTGTTGGGTATTGACTTTCGCTTCTTCATGACTATTTTAGTAAGTTCTCTTCATCTGAGGAATAATAACTCGACCATTGTATCTTTTCCGTGTATATCAATGTAGTGTGAGTGTTTGGGGTGAGTGTAAAGGGGTGTAAAGGGCTGTAAAGAGAATTAAATGCTGCCAAACAAAGACAAAACAAACGGTTTCCTGGTGCCAAGGAAATGATTATTGTCCTCAACTGAATCAAACCCAAAACTCCAAAAGTGTCAGTACTATTATAAAAGCGGCGTGGACCATTTGAAGGTGTGTGTGTATGTATGTGTGTGTTGAGATTATGTCCAGTTCACCTCAGAAAATATACACTGTCTCACGGTGAAAGGAATTAAATAGGAGTTTTTAAATTAAGAAAATGTGTGTGTGGACGCCATGGTAATGAAAGAAGGGACAGACATACATTGGTGAAGGTGGTGATGATTATGATGGTTTTCGCGGTTTAATTAATGCCAGAAATAATATCATCACACGGTAAAGGAATTAGATAGATAGATAGATATATGGGATTTTAAATTTGAGACAATGTGTGAGTGGACGCCATCGTAATAAAAAGAATTGAAAGACATTGTATATGGTGATTATGGTTTTCGCGGTTTACCCCAGAAAAAATATTAATCTCGCATGGTAACTTAAATGGAATTAGTTAGTTAGATTAGGTTTTTTTTTAATTAAGAAAGTGTGTGTGAGTGGACGTTGTATTAGTGAAAGAAAAGGACAAACATTAATAATGGTGATTATGGTTTTCTTTCCCCACTTCCTTCCTTCCCCGTGGCTTGGGGGGAATCAAATTTAAGTTAAGGGGGGAAATTTTGTGTTGGTAATCTTGGGGCAACTGAATCCGCCAAACTATTCCAAGCAAAATAACACCATTATTTTTGCTCTTCTGGCCCTGTTTCCTGACAATTTTGGAGCAACTGAATCCTCCAAACTATTCCAAGCAACATAACACCATTATTTTTGCTCTTCTGGTCCTGTTTCCTGGCATACTTTGGAGGAATCAAGGCACTCCAATGTAACAAAAAAGAATTACCACCTTAAGCACAGTGTCTGCCTCTGAATTACTTATTATGGCATTATGTATGTTGGCTGTGTGTTGTTACGTTAAGGAATATGCAACACGGGAAAGATTTATGGAGATTTTTGCCCCCACCTTGTTTTTACGTAGTCTAATATTGTCCTGAGGTATGAGAATAAATTTATCTTGGTGACCTACAAATTTGATTATGTTTGGTGTGAAGGAAAGGGTTTATTTAAGGGATATGCAACACGGGACAATTTAGCGAGACATTTGCCCCCCCCTCCTCCCCACCCTGTTTTGCATAGTGTTGGTTAGGTTAATGTCTTGAAGTGGAAGGACAAATTTAACTCGGTGATTGTGAATGAGTTGGAATCCTGGTATAAATGTACAAAACCCACAGAATAGGAAGCTATGCCCCAGATTGGGCTACTTGAATTTTGAGTAATAGTTAAATAGAGCAACAGAAAAGGAAGTTATTTACCATATCTTCTGTATTGTTTGTTTGTGGTTGTTTTTGCTTTAGGACGTCATTTCACCGTGCAACAGTGCATTTTGACCATGTTTAATTTCCCCCCTATGTTTGCTCTGGTTAGGTCCCAGTTGTTTGCCCAGGTTAGGTCCAAGTGCGTACTGGTAATACTGTATTTCCTTGCAGAACCATTTCCCAGAGTGGTCAGTGTTTACTTAATGCACCACAAATGTTTTATATGGTTTACTCACCTGTTAGTTAGTTTAATTGCTATTTTTTTTTTTTTTTTTTTTTTTTTCCATAATGTTTCCCCATTATCCAAGGGTTGAGGGGAATTTAGGTGTAAAACATGTACAGAACCTTAGATAGTTGGAAAACAATGTTCTTGAATTAGCCAGACCAGACCTAACCTAACTCATTTTATACTCGGTTTCGCACTGAAGACCACCAACTATTTGCTCAGGTTTATGTAATTTTTGTCGTCACTTCACTCCCATACTTTACGTACTTCTTGAATGGTGAATGTGTGTGCAGTGTTATTATCAGTTTGTCGTGCTATAGAATCATATACCATTTATAAGCAACTGCAAGTGTTTTCTCAAACCAGAAATGTTTACCACCGCAGTACCTTTTTTGGGGTGTTTTTGGAGGTTCCGCAGATGTGTATAGTCATGTCTCAAGCAGATAACTTTTTATATGGTACCAAGGGCATCAAAATTGAAGAATAATTGGCTTGAGTGAAGTGAAACCTCTGTACAAAGTTTTACATTTAATAGTGTGTTCAGTTTAGACAAGTTCATAATAAAATAATGGTAGCAAAATTTGATTAGTGAAATATGTATATCATTAGCAAACTGATAGAAACATGCTGTATTATATTATTATGGCCAGAAGTATTTTATTTCATTACTGGGTACTAGTTATGTACAAAATTTCACGATCTTATTTTTTTTTTTTTTTCAGGCATCATGTTTATTAGTTGTATCATGAAGTGATTTTATCGCGTGGTATGGAGCGTCAAGATCCATACACCACCATGTCACAGCCAGCATCAGACAAGAGCAGAGATCCTTACCACTCAACATATGCTGATCATCAGGTAGGTTTTATTGATTTGGAAGTACAATACAGTACAGTATGCATTTTATGTGCTTATATGGAACAGACTTTATGTAGCCAATAGACCACCCAAGTGAAATGTACCAGTAGCATCTTAGGTCATGAAAAGACCAAAGAATGCTGGAATAAGGAGTGAAACTGATGTACAATATGGTATATTATAAAGAATATGTATTATATTTTTTAAAAGGAAGCTAGGTAGACTGGTGTACAGTAGAGTTTTGCCACAGTTTGGGAACATTAAGGTTTGACAGTAATGTAGCCTACATGTGAGCTAAAGCTAGTTGATGGTTGTAGAAAGCTAAGGTAAATCACTAGCCATTGTCCGGGATGCAACACAGCACCCCATTCTATTAAGCACATTATGAAAGACTGCAATGTACAAAACCACACTTGCCAACAACACAACATACACTCTCTGAGGGCACTGTGGGAAAGCCTGGTTCAGGCCATGGCCTTCCTCAGGAGCTCGGGGCTGCTCAGCCAGACAGCTTGAGGAACTTCAACAACAACAACAACAACTATGTAATAAACAGGCAAATTTAGATCCATAAGTGTAACATAAATGTGGAAAATATAAAATGGAAGCTGTAGGTATGGATATGCTGAGATGTAGGAGTGCATGAAGTTCAGAAAATTGATAGGGTAAATAGTGCTGAAATTACAGTAAATTGAATTGAAAAAATAATTACCAGAGAGTGGAAATACATATTTACAGATGGAGTAAGTAGCCTAGATGGTCAAAGTGGTCTGGAATTCTTCACTGCTTGGAATAAAGGATATGAGGTCTTGGTGATGGTAGTGTCAGGTATGTTATTGTACCGTATATTAATAGAATTTCTTATATCTTATTTGTTTTTGTTTTTTTATAGGACATAATGTTGAGTGAGGATGAAGAGGAGAGTGCCACCCTAGCTGAGCCCATGACACTGGAGGGAGCCAAGCAGCTGGCTCAGACCTCCGTGGTGGTGCCGGCCTCCACCCCTACACCTCCAGCTGCCTCCCTTGCCTCTGTGTCTCCTCCTCCACATCCCCTTGTGGCTACTCCCCTCACCTCCCCACATCACTCCTCTCACCACCACCCTCATCACCACCACCATCTTACCTCCCCTCCACCACCACCACAACATCACCACCATCACCACCACCACCTCACCTCCCCGCCACCACCACCGCCAACACACCATCATCATCACCATCTCACCTCGCCACCCCCACCCCCACACCACCACCTCACCTCACCTCCTCCCCACCACCACCCACACCTCACCCCTCCATTACCACACCATCACCACCACATATGGGGTACAACTTCTGTTCCCCATGAAGAGGATGAGGAAGAGGAGGAACAGCAGGACTTGCCCTCGACTGTAGACATACAAGCCATAAGAGTAAGCTACTTCCAGGATTATTTTTTGCACTTTGGATGTTTTGAGAAGTGAACCAATACTAAAATGATCAGACCTTATGAATATAATGGGCTTTTGGTTTCTAAAAATATATAATATATTTTGTTTTTAAAATTAATGGAATGTATGATGTTTAGGCATGTTAGATATCTTGTAGTTTAAAATAAATACCGGTAGTAACTATTGTTTAAGTATGCATTTCTATTTAGCACTTTGGTGTTCCATTCTGTATATGTGCAGAGTTGAGCTGCATATGATATCTATGCAAGCAAATCTTTTAATATAAAAAAAAATGAAGACATTGTTAACAAGTAGATGTGTGTGTTTATGTGTGTTGCAGGACTCCCCTTCTCCGGACAACACCAAGGGCCAGCTGATGACTATCAATGAGAACTGGGCCAGTGTGGATGACCAGCCGGGTGAAGATGACTCTGATGCCTATGACTCGGATACTGATGGCTCAGATTCTGATTCTGACTCCAGGGTCAGTTCTCGGTCCCACTCGGTGTCCAGGGAGAGTGTCAAGTCTCGCTCCATGTCAAGGTCACCTTCACCCTCCAACTCCAAGTCAGACAGTGGGAGTCAGGTCAGTCATTTATGTGTGTTTTGTGTTTTTGAAATAATGATGACCAATAATTATCTACCGGTATTTCATTTCTGTTTTTGATCGGTGGTGATTATTAATTATCTACTTCATTTCTATTTATGATAGGTGGTGGTGTTTTCATGTCATTCATGAAGCAAAACGTTATTTTAATAACTTTTTTATTGAATAGATTTGAAAAAAAAAAAAAAAAGGATTATGATAGTTTAGCAGGCTGGGAAATATTTTTATAACTTTGTAGGCCAAATTAGTCCAGGCAGGCAGTGAGGCAAGTTAGATTTTTAACTCGGTTCCTGGCTGTTGTCTGATGAACGAGTACAGAGGGCAGATACAGTTTACAATAACATAATTTATTCCTATGCTTTTGTAACCTGATTTTGTCACTTATTTAGAATTACCATGAGGTTCCCACAGTGTACAATATTTGACCTTTGGAGGAAGAGAGAGCTTGACTGGATTGCTATTGGACTTCCAAATTCGGTGACTGAGTATTTATAGTCAGCTATGCAAAGCCATAGATATAATGTTATGCTGTCCTTGCTGAGCAAACTGAATTTTTAACTGAAGTTCAGCACTGATTCTTATATCTGATTCGTACATTTAATAAATTTCAAATCAAGCCTCTCTCCAGGCATTGACTGCTACTATTAAAGGCTTAAAGATGCAGATGACTGATTTACAATCACTGAATGTAAGTTTCAGTAAGTTTAAAAGGAGTAGCTACTCCGAATATATGACTGCCGTACAACCAGAAATGACACCTGCTCATGCTGCCAGGCACGAGTTTTTGATCCTTTATTAATGGTTCCTATGACCCCAGTAATCTCAAAAACCATTGAAACCCCATATTAATTATATCCTATTTGGAGTCATAATTATAGGTTTGGGAAACATCTATTTATGCCATTCCATGGGTAACGCACACATTCAGGGCTGCCATGATTAAGAAATAAGCAAATTTGGTTTCCTCAGATGGCAAGGACCAACAGCAACTTCATGAGACAGGTAATCAACCTTCTAAACTGTTGGCTTATTTCTGTTGAGATATTACACATGCCCTTATGGCAGCATTTAGCCAGAACTAACTATACAGTAATAGACACTAAATATGGGTTTTGGTCATCTTTATTTACTATAAATATTTAGTTCTGAGCTTGGAGATTTAAAATGATTCTAAGCAACTGAGCACTTGCTTAATTAACTAATATGGCGTTCACAGCAGTTCAGTCAAGAATAACAAGAATGTATATTTCTCACGAATGGCAATAAGCCATTGCAGTTATCGTTAACAAGTGCCAAATTATGTTCATCCATTTGTGACTTAGTGAAGACACAGATGTTAGGTGTAATTATGGTTGTGGTACCTCATAACTTGGTGTAAATTTGTTTTTTATGTTAACTACACTACCATATTTTGCTCCAACTATTTTAGACTAAAATACAAATAGTACACAGCATAAAAGGTGTCTGTATACAGGCAACTCCGGTTTACTGAGCACATGCTTTCTTTTGCCGGTAAAAATCCATGTAACAATTTACAGTGATGGTGTTTTTCCCCACTGTGACTTTTGAAGCTTCTTTGAGCTTCAGGATCAAGCTTCATTGTCAGAGGATGCCTCTCCTCTTGTCTGACAATAATGTCCTTGATTGTCAAATTGCCATGCATTAATCCTTGAACATTGGGTGACTATTTAAGTATTTTGTTGTCTAAGACACATTCAGACTTTAAAGAACATTTGGCAGCTTATAAAATATGGAGATGCTCAAGCTTCTCTGTTGTGGACTTTTCTTAATGAGCAACAGGGAAGAAAAATTGATGAAAGTTTCACTGAAAACCTAGAGCTGTTTTGAAAAGAAATCAGGGTGTGCAGGAATGAAATGGAAAAGGGTAAAAATGTGGAGGATAGGAATGGTAAACTATACACTGGCTTTAAGAACAGGAGAGCAAGATTAAAGGAATATTTTCAGTAATTATTGTCAACATGATTGATTGTGGAGGAGTTCCAAGTGCAAGATATAGTATAAATGTAAAGATTATGTGTAACAGAGGTTAGGAAACCAGTATAGTATTTGAATTATGATAAAGCTACAGGAGTGGATGGAGTGATTGCTGAGATGATAAGTCTGGTAGGTCAAATAGGAAAAGTGTAAGGTACAACATTTATTGAATGGATGTGAGAAAGATAATAATAGTTGGTGAACAGAGGATTATCTTCCCAGCCTGCTGTATAGCTGTCCATGTTATAGAGTATGATAATGAATTCTTGTTTAAAGTGTAGAATGCATTGAAATGAGATACTGTATTATGCCTTGTAATACAGTTAATGGTTGGAATAGAACTTGATATGAAGAATTGATTAACTACTGAAAAGTAAAGAAGATTGCAACAAGTTTGTGTGAAGCAGAATCTTGGTAAGTTTTATTATTGTTATTGATATTTAGAGACAGGATTTTTTGTTATCAGTTGATATTTATAGCTTAAGATCACATGAATGTATCCCAGAGAACAGCATTTTTTATCTGTAATGTTTTTAATTTATTCTTGCATATTATCACTCTCTTTACAGTGTAGTTAGTTCCTCTACTGTGAAATTATGTAATACTGTATAGTATAATGACAAGACACAAAAGTTGAGACTAGGTGCTTTGGCAAGGAGTATATGGTATTAAAAGGTGGATGGTGAGAGCAATAAGCTTGTGTAAGAGATACGGCTTGGATGTAAGGGTGTTTGGTGTTATGCTGAAGAGTTGAAATGATGATTCATAATACACTGGTTTGGTGTGGACACATGGAGAAAATCCAGGATGGGAAATTTATGGAGAGGGTATATCAGAGTTAAATTCAGGAGTACAGGGTTAGAGAGTGACCAACAGTTAGGTGGGTGAACAGAGTAGAAGAGTTTATACCTGAGGGAGCGGAAGGTTAAGTTTGAGGGGAAGGCTTACTCAAGTGAGGAAGGAGTTTTGGAATAACTAGAGAATCCCTTGTGTTTACCCCTTTGGTGGGAATTCACAGAAGAAATGAAGCATCAGGGCTACTGTAGATAGATACATACATACATAAAAGATCAAATAATATTATCTGTTTTGTAATAAAGATGCCATTTAAAAATATTAGAACTATTTGTTTGAGGGGAGACGATGCAAAATTAGAGTACCAAACCAGTAACCCCTTTGAAAGTCACTCACTAAGATACACCAGACATTTCCAGATCTCATCTCAGCAAGATTATAAATTTTTTGTACTGTATTATATTTCCGCTAGACATGATGCGAAGAACCATCACACTTGTCAGTATTTTCATTGTCATATATTAAGCTGAAATTTTTTTTTATCATAGTTTATTTGTATGGCATATGCTTTTCTTGAATGATTTGACAATTACTTAAACTTATTGTAAAAGTAAGAAATTGCTGTACTGTCTAATAAAGCTCTATAGTTCGTGCCATATTGTTTGGGAGTGAAGAATGGGCATTGTTGGAGAGAGACAAGTCAAATGTGAAAACAGTTCCTTACCCGTTGGATGACGAGAATTTTCTTATTTCATTTGAATTCCATGCTTGTTATCTAAGGTGTAAGCCACTTTTAGGGGTTAGTATTGGACATCAGTAGTCTTTCCTTCCCATAAGAAAGTCGCAGACAATCATGTTTTCCAAAGCATGTAAAAAAAAAAATAATATGAAAAATCATACACATTTTGATTCATAATGTGATTTGGTACCAGATTCCCCTCCACTCTCAGACCCTTCAGAAAATTTACGGAGTGTGAGGGATCAACAGTATATTCTGCAGAATTTACAGGGAATAATTATATTCAAGGAATCACAAAGTAAAGGTTATTTAGCATATTGTAGTTTTTATTGCAAATGCTTTGGTCTGTCTCTCTTATTTTAGATGAGATAGGCAAATTAAAAAGGCTTATGAAAGTATGGTAGGCATATTTTCTTGTACTGTACTGATATATTGCAGGATTTTTTTCATGTGATGTATGATGCAGTACTTTTGCAGTATTTTGTAGTCTCTTTGGAGTTAAGATTAGTTTCATTCTGGTTATCAAGGTAACACACTCAAAATATGCCTCAATTTTCAGGACTCTGAATCGGATAGCTCTGATTGGAGTGACAGCAGCTCATCTGCTTCAGACGATGAGAGGAAGAAAGACTATGAAGACGGAGACTCTAGTCCGGTGAACAAACCCCTGCCAAGAAGGAAGCCACAGCTGACGGCACCGAAACTTACTCTAAGTGATGGTTTTCGTGGCAGTGGGCGGGATGATCTCTGTGGCAGTCGGAATGGGTCGGGCTCTGCTTCTCCTAAACTCTCAATGCCATTACTTAGTGTTGAGAAGCACAAGTCTTCCCAAGCCTTCACTTCCACTACAGCAGACTCCATAATAACTGTTGGATTTGGAGTTGGGAAAACCACTAAGCCCTCTGTGTATGAGGAGAAACCTAAGGGAAAGTCAAGTATATTCAGTGATGATGAGACCAGTGATGGAACCGATAGTGAGAAGAGTAAGCCTACCACCAAGAGTGTTCATTCATCAAAAACTGATGATGTTAAGCATGTCTTGCCAGTGCCATTACCAGATGTAAGTGATAATAGTCCTACTAGGGATGAGGTGGAGGAGATGAATTCTGTGAAAGGTAGTACAGTTAGTGAGACTGGAAACACAAGTGAACAGAACACTGCTAGTGTAGATAGACAAAAACCTGAGAAGAAAAGTCCAGTGCTTGAGGAAGATACTCCCCAGGCACCAGGTGTCCAGGAGAGCAAACCCAGTGTTCCTCTTGTAGGGTTGAAAGTGGAGGATGCTAGAATATCTTTTCAGCCATACAAGAGGGAGGTGGTGACTCCTCCAGATAGAAAGTGTGAAGTTGGTGCCAAGTGGGATGAGGGTGAGGTTGAGGGTGAGAAAGGGGAAGATGGCAAGAGTATGCCTTTATCTTCAGTGGAGCTTGAGGAGAGAAGACGTGAAAAAGAACTTGAACTTAGTCGTGAATTTGACCGTCTTCTCTCTAGCACAAAGCCAACTGAACAGAAGGCTGTATCAGTCGTTAAGGAATCTTCCAGTAATATTGATAAGGGACCCAGTGATTCACCGGTGAAGTACAACAAAGTTTATGATTCCCCAAAGTCAGGCAAAGCTCTCACATTTGCCAACTCAGTATCTCATAGCAATAATGTGCAGTCTAGTAAGAGTTCAAGTTGTAGCAAAAAAGATTCAATTCCAGTAGGTATCTCAATGGAACATTTAAACCAGATGTTTCTCCCAAGCCCTCCTGTAGAAGTTAAAGATACCATAACTCCTGAAAAGAACAAAACAAAGCATGAAAGACTGAACTGTGAGAATAAACGTGGAGATTTTGCAAAAGTTGATAATGGGAGTGCAGAAGATGCTAAAAAATTGTTTAAAGACACTGTTGGTTGCCAAGCTTTTGATAATAGTGGTGAAAGGACATCAAGTAACGATCAAGTTGTCGACCAAAAAACATGTAGAGAAAGTACAAGTGAAAAAGTTTCGAATAGAGAATTGGAGTGCAAAAGGAATTTGAATAAAGAATCTCATGCTGAAAGAAAAGAATGCAAGGAGCCTGCTTCTGAAAGGAACTCAATCAGAGAACCCAGTCCCAGCACTACCACAATGAGGGAAAATAAATCACTTGAGAATGTAGAAGAATTATCTGTTCATAAAAGATCTAGTAAGGTGCCATATGATAAAAAGTATAAGGATACCAACTGTGACACAAAGTCCAGAAAGGAAACAAACATGATAAGAAATAGTCATGACAATCCTTTGATGGACTGTAAGCCATCCAGAGACACAGGAAGTTGTACTAAAGACTGTCAGCAAGCAGAGATTATGGAGAAATGCAGAACAAACACTTGTAAAGACTACCAGGAGAAAAGATCGAAAAAGGAGCTTGAGTCATACAAAAATGCCAAAACTGATGTGATGGAGGATCAAAAATTGGTGAAAAATGTATATGGTGAAAGAAAAGCACATCAGGATGTAGCACAGGAAAAGAAAAATATCAGAGAGACTTCATCAGATAGAAAGAAGGGTAAAGGATATGTAATTGAGAAACTACAGTGTACTGGTACCAGCACTGATGCTGTTATTAAGAATAACAGTGAAGATTCATGTATTCAAAGGCCTAATACAGACTCTTTAGAAATGATGGCTTCCCAAGATTTGTCACAGCCCCATGAGACCTTGGCTAACAAAACCAAACATTCAGACAAGAAGTCTAGCAGAAATAATTCCCCAGAAAAGAAAATGAGTAAAAGTATTAATGCAAGTCCAGAGAAAAAGGCAAATAAAGAATTTCCATTGGAGAGAAAAGCAAGTAGTGGCGGTGGTCATGATCACTCCAAGGAAGCACCTTTTGAAAAGAAAGCCAGTAAGGTTTCTACCAGTGAGAAAAAGACTCAAAAGTCTGGAACTCATGGTAAGAAACTAAGTAAACCTAGTAAAGAGAGAAAGCAGAAAACTGAAGAAAATACAGAAAAGAAGCACAGAGATGTCTCTACAGAAAAGAAAAGCCATAGAGATACTTCAGTAGAGAAGAAAAACAGAGATAATTCTGAAAAATGCTCTGGTAAAGATAGTTCTGCTGAGAAAAAGAGTAAAGAAGTGAATGAAAACACAGAAATGGCTGTCAGTCAAAAATGCTGTAGAGAAATTAGTGGCACTAAAAAGTCAGAGAGAGACCTTGGTACAGAGAAGCCAAAAGAGATTATTTCAGAGAAGGTTCCTGTATATGGAAGAGATTCGAGCCTGGAGAGAAAGAAAATAAAGAAAGAGGCAAGCTTGGACAAACATAGAAAAGATCACAGCTCAGACAGAAGCCATCTGAAAGAAATGTATCTGCAAGGTAAGTTTAATGCAGAGTCAAGTCCAGAGAAATCATCTGCAAGTGAAGGCTCTCCCATCAAGAAAGTGTCCAGGGAACCCGGTTTTGAGAAAAGATCCAACAAAGAATTTGATTATATGAAAAAGTTCAGCAAAGAGTCAACTCTGATTGAATCACCTTTCATTGAGAATTTCTTTGAAAAAATGGCACAATCGAAGTTGAAATCCAAAAGAGATGGGGTGAAGAAAAAGTCAAAGAAGAAGAACAAGCACAATGAAAATTACAGCGAGAGGAGTTGTAGTCACGAAAGTTCACCCCCTGAATTAAGCATGAAGGGGGAGTCGACAGCAGAACGGCTTGACACCAAGGATCCTTCCCCTAAGCATAAAATCAGTAATGATAAATACTTTGATGAGTATCGTGATGGCTCCAAGTTTTATAAAGTGAGGAAAACTTTGGAAAACAACGAGTCATATAGAACATCAAAGTCAACCACTGGCTCAACAGAATCTCCAAAATTAAAGTCAAAATGCAGATTGAGTGAAGTAAGTGAGAAGAGCAAGGATGTGAACAAATCAGATAGTTTATCATCCTCTGCTTCCAAAGGGAAATTGGAAGAGGTGGATGGTAATGATAAAGGAGGAATCCAAAAGAGTCCAAGTGATAAAGTACCAGTAAACAGTGTCAGACCCACCATAGCTGATGTGGTAAAGACTGGAGAGAGAAGGAAGAGCACAGATAATGAGAAGTATAGTGGTAGTGAGAAGACCAAGAAAAGAGACAACTACAGAGAGGACACATCAACAGACAGTGAGAGTTCTGAGGAGCTGAATGAAAAGGTGGACTTGGACACAGAGCAGACACAAACATTTTCTGTCAGCGAGAGCAATTTTAACCAGGTAAGGTTAAGGGCATGATAGTGTCATTCATTTATCATATTTCAAGGATAAGTCAGCTGTATGAACAGGGTGGAAGAATACATGAGAGAGAGAAACCTTGAGTGGTAGGAGGGGGTTGCTTATCTAAACGTGGAGGGAATATTGGAAGAGAAAAAAATGGAGACTCTTCTATGGTGGCTAATTCCTTGGGGGTAGTTCCCTGATGGGGCAGGGCATCAGAGCTATAGATTGATAGGTAGAATCTTTGTTGTCAGTGTTTTGCTATCATCATCAACTGGTTGAAGCAGTCAAAAAGTTTATTTGATTTATATGCTGGTAATTACAGTACAGAACAATATATGAATTCTGCCATGGATATAATGTACCGTATATATTGAACATAACTTTATGGAGTATGATATGTTGTTTTAAAAATGTGTTCTTTTTTATACAGGGACGACTGACCATGAAAATTGCAGCAATGAAAATGGCAAAATTTGGTCGTACTGGATTGCGTGAGGTGACTGGAGGAGCATTGCCAACTCGCTCAGACCTATCCTCAGCACAGCGTTTGGAGAGCTCCTCACTGAGTATGTCCTTCAGTCCCTTCAGGAGACCTAGAACCACCCCTCAGAAGTCACAGTCCGCAGCCAGTTACAATCAAGAGCCCCACAAGGTGAAGACAGCTGCTGAGAGGAAAACCTACTCTGACGCCCTCCCACCCAATGGTTCCGTCCGCAGCGTCAACTCCAAGCACCATCGGAAAAAGGTGAGAATTTTATGCCTAGAGGAAAGAGTTGAGAGAGAGATAGGGAAGGAAAGGATTCGAGAAACCATCTTATTCAAATCCTCCTTTTCCCGTTCTCTTTCTTTATTTTTCTTATGACCTTTCTTTTGGCTAAACCTTCATCATTGTCATCATACTCCATTTCATCCCATTTTTTAAGGGGTTCCAACACCATGGGTGGAATATGGAAGCAGATTTCGGAAAGAAAAGACAAAATACCCAGAGAAATGTATCGCACTCAGAGCCTTTTATTTCATTGAATTTTAATGAACAATTTTTCTTTTTACTATATTGAGAGAAATGAGGACTGAAGGCAAGAAGCCTACTCATGGTCCTCATCTGTACTTTCCTGTCTGGGAGGGACCCGTAATTCACTTGGATGAATCAATCCAACATCAGAGTAGCTACATTTGTCAAAACCCCCTTACTGACATATATATACTGTATGTTGAATATTACAGGAAAATTGTATTGTGGGCAGCTTCTAAGTCACCTGTCACACATATGTTTTGTTCATGTGCATCTATTTTACCGTACCGTAACTGCTCATTTCTGTACTCAGATACACATTTACGAAAATTAAGAAAAAGCCTGCCATTACTGCAGGACATCCTCAGGATACACATGTTTTGTAGGACCTTTTTGTGTATGTACAATCTATTGAGGCTCTTGTGCCACAGCATTGTGTGCTCATAATAGAGTTTAAACTCCATCCAGGTAAGTTGCCGGTAGCATAGTTGTCCCTGGTAGCAAAGATGGGAGTCCTGGGTGGCATGGATGAACCCCGGGTGGTGCGGTAGGTGAGTTCTGACAATGAAGCTCTCCCCGGGGTAATGACAGGGTATGAAGTTGGGCCAAGCAGGAAATGGTGGCATAATTCCTATAATCCAGTGTCCTTGGTAGTGGGTTGTTGACCATGATTACTGCTAAGATTTATAGCAGCCAGGCGGTGTGTAGTAGCTTCTCACCCTTAACCTTCCATCCTACCACCTCACTATGTGATGATACTATCATTGCTACCTTACTCAGGTTATCAGTTCTCTTCTATTATAATTATGTATACCATGATGAGGTTAGCATGGCAAGGCCTGAATTTTTTTAAGCCACTATATATATGCCTTAGCTCTGTGCCAACATTGAGAACGTGTTTCATTATACCATATAATGGTGTCTCTTGTGATGAGTTGGCATGTGTGAGAAGCAATAGTAGCAGTGTTCCCTGACCAATAGTAGTATAATATAGTAGTAGTACAGTACTTGTAATAGTAGCAGTGGGGGAGTATGTTAATGATATAGTAATAATAGTAAACTGTAATAATGGCGGTCTAGGTTAGGAGGTGAGTGAGGAGTTATCTGTGTGTGTGTGTGTGTGAGAGAGCGTGTTTGTGTGTGTGAGCGTATGTGTGTGTGTTTGTGTTGAAGGTAGTTTCGGGTGTGATATACTCCTCCCTCTCTACCACCTTGGAGGGACATTCCTGGTGACCAGCCAGGCATTACCACTAGTGACATTGCTGGTACCTCTCTTTCCAACCCTTGTCTAACATATGTATAGTTTTGTTCTTCTCTTTCAACTCCTTCAACCTCCCTCTCTTACTTATTTTGTCGTCTCTCTTTACATCATCCTTCAGCTTCCCCTCTCTTACCTTAATTATCTCTTTTCCATCAACCTCTTAACTTTCATACCTTGACATTTCATATTGCCTGTCTCCTCCTTGCTTTCCTCCTCCATCGTCTTGTAGTATTACCTTCAAGGCCTTAACTCATCCTTCAGGCTCTTGTTACAACTTGTATTCTCCCCTTTTCACCCGTGCTAACACTCCTGTCTTACAATTTTATCCATTTCCGTTCTCAACTTCCTTCACACTTTTAGTTTTTCTTCTCTGCGTGCATTTCATCCTTCCCTTCCTTTCAATTTTTCTCTATCTATCTTCCACAACTTCTCGTCCCTCTGTCTGGCTCCTCTCACCCACTACCCTTTACCTCTCATACCTTGCCCCTCCCACAACAACCCACTCATCCCACCGCCGCCTTGACCTACTGCCCACCCACCTACTGACCACCTTGACACACCTACTTTTTTTCCACCCTGACCAACCCACCCCACTGTACACACACACACACACACGACTTATGCATATAACCTACACACACACACACACACATATATATACACACACATACACACATATATATATACACATACACACACGACAACCGGATATAACTTACACACAGACACACACTCAAGGACCCCCCCCCCCACACACACACAACATAAACAATATATTCTATGCAAGCCACCTGTTACCTTCCTTGCTACCTACCTACCTGTCTCACTCTCCCTCCCTCTCTCTCTTTCATATTTAGTTGCCACATTAACCCATCATCTTCCACCTTGATCCCAATGTCTGCCAGGCTGTTGTAGATGCCTCCCTTAGTACAGTACACCTCCACTGTCTTCCTTACATACATAAATAACACTGTGAATCAACCTAAACTTATGCCCATACCTATGCCTTGTTGACAGCCTGTATTTATATGTCCTTAAAGGGGATCATACGTAGTTACTTTGAGTGATTTGGAGGGCTACTGATTCCTCTCTAACTCTAAGCTATAGGGAACAAATTACCTCAGTATACGAGTAGGTGATCTGTTTTGTTGTTCTGTTTGGAGGAATCTGCAGTCGTTGAATTCACACAAAATATTAATTGTATGTCCTCCCTTATTACTGTTTTCTCTGCATCCGATACACATTTTATTTTTTATCTATGGTCCCATTCGGTTTGTTCTTTTTGTCAGTCTGTGTTCTTAGTATTTTGCCAACCTACCACTTTAATTTTACTCACATAAATGGCTGCACATAATCATTGCTCACAAAAACACACGCACACACTCAAGTAAGCTACACACACACACACTCAAATAACCTACACACACACACCCCTATACAAACACTCAAGACTCCTGCACAAACACACACAAACATATATATACACACACGCACACACCTATACAAACAAACACTCATGACTCCTGCACACACACACACACACACACACACACACACACACACACATCCCAAGGTGAACCACTCGTCTGCATTAAGGTGAAGCCTCCTCTCTCCCTCCCTCCCCCTGGCAGTCACAACCAACCAACCCACCAACCAACCAACGCTCATGCTCCTCTAGGCCCAGGCTGGCTCAGGTTCAAGGTCGGATACTCTCAGGTTCATTGTTCACTCGTCGCCCCCGCCCCCCCTTCACGTTTATGCTCCATTGGTGTGTGTGTGTGTGGTTTTTTTTTCATGCTCCATTGGTGTGTGTGTGTGTGTTTTCATGCTCCATTGGTGTGTGTGTGTGTGTGTGTTTTTTTCATGCTCCATGGGTGTGTGTGTTTTTTTTTTCATGCTCCATTGGTGTGTGTGTGTGTGTTTTTTTTTCATGTTCCATTGGTGTGTGTGTGTGGTTTTTTTTTCTTCATGCTCCATTGATGTGTGTGTGTGTGTGTGTGTGTGTGTTTTGTTTTTTTCATGCTCCATTGGTGTTCTTTTGTTTATGATTCACTGATATTTTTTGTTCATTGTTCACTCCTATATTTGTCGTCCCCCTTCACGTTCATGCTCCATTGGTGTTCTATTTTGTTCATGCTCCATTGGTGTTCTTTTGTTCATGCTTCACTGATTGCTCAATGTTGTTCACTCCTATCCTTGTGGTGTTCTTTGTTCATGATTCACACACACACACACACAGAGAGAGAGAGAGAGAGAGAGAGAGAGAGAGATATTAGTGGGTAAAAGGAGTAGGACGTGGGGGAGAGTGGGAAGAGTAAAGTATTAAGTAGGGAGTAGGGCGATGGGATGAGGGGAGAGGGAAGTTATATAGTTGGTTGGTTGGTGGGAGTTGAAGGAGAGTGGGATGAAGGGGGAGGGGGGAGATTAGGGGAGCTGGATGGTTGGTTGGTTGGTGGGAGTGTGGGGGGGGGGAGTGAAGTAAATAGGGAGAGGGGGGGGGAGGGAGTGAAGTAAGTAGAGAGTGGTGGGGGGTGTGTGTGTGGGGACTGTGAGATCAAGGTCACCAACACATCACACACGTCCGTTTGACTGACAAGTACTGACTTTATCCACACCCACTCACAACAACAACAATAACAACATCCACACTCTCATCCTCTCACTCAAAACAACAACAATATCCACACACACTCACAACAACAATAACAACATCCACACTCTCATTCTCTCACTCTAAACAACAATATCCACACCCACTCTCATCCTCTCACTTAAAACAACATCCACACCCACTCTCTCATCCTCTCACTCAAAATAACAACATCCACACCCACTCTCATCCTCTCACTCAAAACAACAACATCCACACCAACTCTCTCATCCTCTCATTCAAAACAACAACATCCACACCCACTCTCTCATCCCCTCACTCAAAACAACAATATCCACACCCACTCACAACAACAACAACTTCTCGGGGTGGTGAAGTATAGGAAGAGGAGGAAAGTAAAGTAAGCAAGATGAGTAGGTGTCGGAGAGGGAATGGAGATAGGTAGTATAGGGAGGGACGGTGAAGTAGGGAAGAGGAGGAAAGTAAGCAAGATGAGTAGGTGCTAGAGAGGGAATGGTGATAGGTAGTATAGGGAGGGACGGTGAAGTAGGGAAGAGGAGGAAAGTAAGCAAGATGAGTAGGTGTCTGAGGGGGAATGGGGATAGGTAGTTTAGGGAGGGACGGTGAAGTAGGGAAGAGGAGGAAAGTAAGCAAGATGAGTAGGTGCTAGAGAGGGAATGGGGATAGGTAGTATAGGGAGGGACGGTGAAGTAGTGAAGAGGAGGAACGTAGGCAAGATGAGTAGGTGTCTGAGAGGGAATGGGGATAAGTAGTATAGGGAGGGACGGTGAAGTAGGGAAGAGGAGGAACGTAAGCAAGAGGAGGTAGTAACAAGAGAAAAGCGTACAGTCAACCGTCGTGGCTTGCCAATATTACGGCAAAGAGAAATTGCGTTTTATATTTCCGGCCGGGTCTCGATGGAAGGCGACCAGTGAATGTCTGGTGTTTTGTTGTCAGTATAGGTGAGAGGGTGAGAACTCAGGCTGGTGATTGTGGCCGGGGTGTGGACCTTACCTAGGGGAACTAAAGCAGGTATCACAGCGGATTATTTTCCTCCGTCCTGTAGCCAATCTAAGGTTTCCCACGTCCTCCAACATGTTTCAAGGAGTGTAGAGGACAACGAGGAATCTAAGCGAGACAAATTTAGCTCTAGAGGACAACGAAGAATCTAAGCGAGGCAAATTTACCTCTTAGATCGGACGACGATGGACGGTAAAAGGAGTAAATACATGGCAAGGGGGTCATCTGTTGACGACGAATTAAGGGGATAGTACACTTTTGGTACACTGGAGGCTTCTGATTCCTCCTAACTATGCCACGAACCACACTCCTTCCATATAGGTGGTGTTTCATGGCAATAGTTGAAGGACTCATTTAACTCCATTTTTTTTTTTTTTTTTTTACTACATCGCAGGGTCCCTTAAGGGGGTAGTGCACTGCTGGTATATCTGGAGCAACTGATTCTCTCTACTCTCCTAAACTCTCCGGCTCATTTTTCATCCTTACTCTTCTGAATCGTCTCTCCTTTTCATTTCCCAAATTCTTTATCTTATCACTAATTTAAACCACATCCACCTCACCCCCTAACCACCACAAACACACCCTTCCCTGGCCCACCTCACCCCCACAAACACACCCTTCCCTGGCCCACCTCACCCCCACAAACACACCCTTCCCTGTGCCACCTCACCCCCACAAACACACCCTTCCCTGTGCCACCTCACCTCATAACCACCACAAACACACCCTGAAACTAAAAATCCTGAAACTAAGAACATTTTGGTGTCAGAACAAAATACCTAATTACACCCCAGACAGACCACCCACCAACTTACATACATACATACATAGCTCAATGGTAGATAGCAGGAGGTGGCAGGCATGGCCGAGGAATATCTTGGCCATGTATGGTGGCAGGTATGGTTGTAGGAGGTGACAGATATGGTGCGATGTTGGTGTGTAGGCTGATAACTTTGGACGGGGTTTTATAAGGATCTCCATTTTTCTATAGGGAATGAGCCTTATGTGTACAGTACTTTTTCATATATATGTAACACATTTTTCTATAGGCAATGAGCCTTATGTGTACAGTACTTTTTCATATAGATGTAACACAAGTTAATCTCCATTTTTCTATAGGGAATGAGCCTTATGTGTACAGTACTTTTTCATATAGATGTAACACAAGTTAATAAAAACTATCGAGTATGAGGGGTCTGATGGTTTTGTAACTGATCGACACAGCTTATGTTGCCCGGGGAATAAACAAACTATTTTTCAGTATCCATCGTATGAGGTGTCAAAATGTTTCACATGAGAATTACACACATACTTTTTTGTTACCATGTGTGTACTACGGTGAACACAAATTCAATCCTTCAGCCAGTCACAACAATATGGCCGAATTCTCTGTGGTTCAAATCGTCATTAATATATCCTTTGTTGTTTAGTGTTTGGAATCACAAGAATTAACCAAAAGGAACTTGGTTATTTGGTTGGCTGTCTACAGTGATACTTCCTGACCACGTGAATGTTGGTTTAAGAATGACGCTTCCACACCTTGGCCCCCAAACCTAGTGAGTGTCGATGAGGGAGGTGGTGAAATAATTACCTAATGACTGGAACGGTTAGCCAAGTGACACAAACAAGCCAATAATAATTTTCCTCGGGTCAATATTTTGGTGATTCCACTCCGAGCTCCGCCAGTTGCCTATTCACTATTTTCCTTTGTTTTTGGAGGATATTAGCAGGATTTAAGAAGAGGGAATTCTCTTGTTGGTGAATTGGAAGGCTACTGATTCCTCCTAACTATCCAGAAAACAGACGCTTTCAATGGCATTAATAGGGGATCTGTATCATGGATAGTTTGAAGGAATCACAGACCGTCCAATTCACCAACAAAAGAATCTCCCCTTGTTAATGGATATTCCTAACTTTTCGAGAGAGAGAGAGAGAGAGAGAGAGAGAGAGAGAGAGAGAGAGAGAGAGAGAGAGAGAGAGAGAAACAATGTTATCAAAGTAATAAGACCAATATTAGATATGGGGATAAGCAACTCGACCTTGGGGATAAGGAAGACATTGATGTAGGGATAGCAAACAGCACGGTATCACAGCAATGAACTAAAAAAAAAAAAAATGAGGTTGGAATAACGAAACAGCACGGTGTCACAGCAATGAAAAAAAAAAAAAGGTGGGAATAGTGAACAACATGTAAAGCAGCAATGAACAATAAAAACGAAGACAACGACTATAAATAGGTATCAAAGCAATGAAAAAAAAGAAAAATTAGGTTGGGATAGTGAACAGCACGGTACCATCACAGAAATGAATAAAAAAAAAAAAAAAAAAATATTCGTGTGGTTGGAAAGAGTGAAGCGAAGGGAGGGTTGTCATCAAGGAGAATACCCCCAGAAATATTACCCCGAGAAATTGTTACCGTCTCCTCTAGCATTGCAGAGTCGTCCCCACGTAATGTTTGCCTCAGGAATGTTCGTGTATATTGACTGCACGAAGGTCGGGAAAGCATATCTGTGTGTGTGTGTGTGTGTGTGTTGGAGGTGGTGTGTGTGTGTGTGTGTGTTGGAGGTGGTGTGTGTGTGTGTGTGTGTGTGTTGGAGGTGGTGTGTGTGTGTGTGTGTGTGTGTTGGAGGTGGTGTGTGTGTGTGTGTGTGTGTGTTGGAGGTGGTGTGTGTGTGTGTGTGTGTGTGTGTTGGAGGTGGTGTGTGTGTGTGTGTGTGTGTTGGAGGTGGTGTGTGTGTGTGTGTGTGTGTGTTGGAGGTGGTATGTGTGTTGGAGGTGGCGTGTGTGTGTGTTGATGCGCTGAAGGTGGTATGTAGGTATGTATGTGTGTGTGTGTGTATGATTGAGGTGGTGACTAACGTGTAAACATGGACGAGTGTTATAGAGAGACCATAACGAGCTACCAACCGTGACCTTGTAACGTCAGCACACGTGTGAAAAAACTCATTACAATCGTGTGACCGCGCGGTGAGGTTGGTTGGTTGGCTGACTGGAAGGGGAAGTGTTTGTTTTGGTGTTTGTTTGTTTGTTTGTTAGCTGTTGTCGTCTTGATCTTAAGAGGTCTTCATTTTGCGTATTGGGATATTTTACATTAGCCTCGTAGTCTCCTATGGTTCTAATTTAAGGGGAAGGGAGATGCATTTGTTGATGAATTGGACGGTCTCTGATTCCTCCAAACTATGCCTCGAAACAACAGATCCCCCTCCCTGTTAATTAAGTACACTCGCAATCCAAAATATGTATCCAGGTTTGCTTCGAATGGCCTGATCGAGTATTAATTTAGCGAGCTCAAGCAAATATGAAACAGGATAAGCGTTGTAATTGTTTCACTAGTATGTCAACTGATTCGAAACTTCAACAAGACCTGGGTACAAATTTTAGATTGTGAGTTTACATTTAAGGGTGTCTGTTTTTTTGCCATATTTAGGAGGAATCAGTAACCCTCCAATAAAAGAATATCCCCGTTAATGGCTCTCATTCATTCACCCGATGCAACACTTTTGATCGTGACTGTACAGTTGTCAACACATACTCATGACTGGTACAGAAATGTTGGACTGACAACACTGACTGTACCCGTTGTAAGTGCTGGCAACTGTTTCGAATTTTGTTGACTTACGGTTGGCAAGAGTGAGGAAGTGTACAGTCGTGGACATAAATATCAATACACATATGTGGATAATTATTATTGACCACGACTGTACAACCAAGATACCTCACAGGACCTTGAGTGAGTACAACATGACTGACGGTTGGTTGGTTGCTGGTGGTCTTATTACGCAACCTTTCCACTTAACGGGGTGCGGAAATAGGGGGACAGACTTGGAGGGGGGGGGGGTTGGGGGGTGCAGGAGTAGGGGACAGGCTTGGAGGGGGGGTTTGGGGGGTCCAGGAGTAGGGGACAGGCTTGGAGGGGGGGTTAAGGGTGTGCGGGAATAGGAGACAGGTTTTCTACCCACCCCATGCCTGTCCCCCTATTCCCGCACCCCCCAAACCCCCCAAGCCTGTCCCCCTATTCCCGCACCCCCCCCCATTCCCGCACCCCCCCCCAAGCCTGTCCCCCTATTCCCGCACCCCCCCAAGCCTGTCCCCCTATTCCCGCACCCCCCCCCCCCAAGCCTGTCCCCCTATTCCCGCACCCCCTTAAGGTACGTAATTTGGGGGTCGGTGTAGCGTGTTTTCATACCGGCGGCCACACTTCCTCTCACACATCAGCTACTCCTTATCCTTCCTTCAACCCTTTTTCCTCTATTTCTCTCCTCATCCTTCCTTCAATCCCTTTCCTCTATTTCTCTCCTCATCCTTCCTTCAATCCCTTTCCTCTATTTCTCTCCTCATTCTTCCTTCAACCCCTTTTCTCTTTCTCTCCTTATTCTTCCTTCAACCCCTTTCCTCTATTTCTCTCCTCATTCTTCCTTCAATCCCTTTCCTCTATTTCTCTCCTCATTCTTCCTTCAATCCCTTTCCTCTATTTCTCTCCTCATTCTTCCTTCAATCCCTTTCCTCTATTTCTCCTTATCCTTTCTTCAACCCCTTTTCTCTATTTCTCTCCTTATCCTTCCTTCAAACCCTTTCCTCTTTCTCTCCTCATTCTTCCTTCAAACCCTTTCCTCTATTTCTCTCCTTATCCTTCCTTCAACCCCTTTCCTCTATTTCTCTCCTCATTCTCTATAATCCGTGCTCATCCTTGCTTTCTTTTTGTTCTTTTCCATGTTTGTTTACTTTTTCTCCAACTCTGTATTTTTATTTCTTTCCTTCTTTCTGCTCTTCATTGTTTTTGTTTAGTTTTTTTTATCTTTCCCATGTCCACTGTTTCTCCTTCCTTTTTATTTTTTTTTTTATTCCTCTGTTCGACTTGTCCGTTTTTCCTTTCCATCAATTTTCTATCCTCTACTGTCTCTACCTACTCTTCAATGGACCTAAATGGGGATCTGTTTCGTGGCATAGTTTGGAGCAATCGGAGACCTTCCAATTCTCCAACGAAAGAATTTTAAGATACCATTAACAAGGAGCATGTAACGATCTCACAGTGTCGAAAAGTTAGGAATATCCAATAATAAGGGGAGATTCTTTTGTTGGTGAATTGGACGGTCTGTGATTCCTTCAAACTATCCATGAAACAGATCCCCTATTACTACCATTAAGAGTGTCTGTCTGTTTTCTGGATAGTTAGGAGGAATCAGTAGCCTTCCAATTCACCAACAAGATAATTTCCTCTTCTTAAATCCTGCTAATATCCTCCAAAAAAAACAAAGGAAAATAGTGAATAGGCAACTGGCGGAGCTCGGAGTGGAATCACCAAAATATTGACACGAGTAAAATTATTATTGGCTTGTTTGTGTCACTTTGCTAACCGTTCCAGTCATTAGGTAATTATTTCACCACCTCCCTCATCGACACTCACGAGGTTTGGGGGCCAAGGTGTGGAAGCGTCATTCTTAAACCAACATTCACGTGGTCAGGAAGTATCACGGTAGACAGCCAACCAAATAACCAAGTTCCTTTGGGTTAATTAATTCTTGTGATTCCAAAGACTAAACAACAAAGGATATATTAATGACCATTTGAACCACAGAGAATTCGGCCATATTGTTGTGACTGGCTGAAGGATTGAATTTGTGTTCACCGTAGTACACATGGTAACAAAAAAGTATCTGTGTAATTCTCATGTGAAACATTTTGACACCTCATACGATGGATACTGAAAACTAGCTTGTTTATTGCCCGGGCAACATAAGCTGTGTCGACCAGTTACAGAACTATCAGACCCCTCATACTCGATAGTTTTTATTAACTTGTGTTACATATATATTTGTGTACAAATAAGGCTCATTCCCTATAGAAAAATGGAGATTAACTTGTGTTACATCTATATGAAAAAGTACTGTACACATAAGGCTCATTCCCTATAGAAAAATGGAGATTAACTTGTGTTACATCTATATGAAAAAGTACTGTACACATAAGGCTCATTGCCTATAGAAAAATGTGTTACATATATATGAAAAAGTACTGTACACATAAGGCTCATTCCCTATAGAAAAATGGAGATTAACTTGTGTTACATCTATATGAAAAAGTACTGTACACATAAGGCTCATTGCCTATAGAAAAATGTGTTACATATATATGAAAAAGTACTGTACACATAAGGCTCATTCCCTATAGAAAAATGGAGATTAACTTGTGTTACATCTATATGAAAAAGTACTGTACACATAAGGCTCATTGCCTATAGAAAAATGGAGATTAACTTCTGTTACATCTATATGAAAAAGTACTGTACACATAAGGCTCATTGCCTATAGAAAAATGGAGATCCTTATAAGACCCCGTCCAAAGTTATCAGCCTACACACCAACATTGCACCATATCTGCCACCTCCTACAACCATACCTGCCCCATACATAGCCAAGATATTCCTCGGCCATGCCTGCCACCTCCTGCTGTCTACCATTGACCTATGTATGTATGTATGTAAGTTGGTGGGTGGTCTGTCTGGGGTGTAATTAGGTATTTTGTTCTGACACCAAAATGTTCTTAGTTTCAGGATATTTAACCGTTGATAATTATAATAGTCGTCGGTCTTAATACAGAATACATAGAAGCTCAAGTAACATTCACTATATACAGGACTATTTGTATATTGTGATTTCTGCAAGTCAACTATAAAAATACTCTGAGGATGCGAAGATAGTCTAAGGATATAGTAATCTGTTTTAACTCAGGGCCTGTATACACAATTCCTGATTTAAAGGGGGTGCAAAAACTGCTTGAATGTAAGTAAACCTCTGTGTGAGACGGGGATGGTGGAGTGGGGATGAGGTAGATCAGAGAAGGGAGTGTTTGTGTAGGTGAAGTGGCACAGGGAAGGGTATGTTTGTGGTGATTATGGGGGTGAGGTGGCACAGGGAAGGGTGTGTTTGTGGTAGTGAGGTGGGACAGGGAAGGGTGTGTTTGTGGTAGTAATGTGGGTGAGGTGGCACAGGGAAGGGTGTGTTTGTGGTGGTTGTGGGGGTGAGGTGGGACAGGGAAGGGTGTGTTTGTGTAGGTGAAGTGGCACAGGGAAGGGTATGTTTGTGGTGGTTATGGGGGTGAGGTGGGACAGGGAAGGGTGTGTTTGTGTAGGTGAAGTGGCACAGGGAAGGGTATGTTTGTGGTGGTGAGGTGGGACAGGGAAGGGTGTGTTTGTGGTGGTGAGGTGGCACAGGGAAGGGTGTATTTGTGGTGGTTATGGGGGTGAGATGGGACAGGGATGTGCGGGTAAGATGGGACAGGGATGTGCGTGTTTGTGGTTGTTTGGGGGCTAAGATGGGACAGGGATGTGCATGTTTGTGTGTGGGTAAGATGGGACAGGGATGTGCGTGTTTGTGGTTGTTTGGGGGCTAAGATGGGACAGGGATGTGCGTGTTTGTGGTTGTGTGGGGGTGAGGTAATGAGGGCCCGGTTCACCTGTCGTTAGTCCAAACCAGCCTCGTTGTAATGTGGTCTGTGTTGGTGGTGGTAGTGGTGGTTTGATTTAGTAAGTGTCTTCTGTGATGGTGAGTTGTGTTGGTGTCTGAGTAGGATATATAGCTGAATGATTGGAGTTGTTTTGTCGTGTAATGTGATCTGTTTGGTGGTCTATGATATATTTAGTGTTTTGTCTCTCTTGTTTGGTGGAGGTATGGTGAGTTGTGTTGGTGTCAGGGTAGGATATTATCGTAGCTGAACGATTGGAGGAGTTTTAAGTTGTGTGGTGTGTTGGTGGTGGTAGTGGTGTGATTTAGTAAGTGTTTTGCTTCTTGTTGAAGTGAGGTGATGGTGAGTTGTGTTTTACCCATTCATTCATTCATTCATTCATAATCATTCATTCAATATTTTCATAACTCTACCTATGTTTACGGCGGTGTAATAATGAAATATAATTAATGTCTTTTATTTTTCCATTGCAGGTAAGCTTCAGGCAAACAAGAGAATGGTAGCAGTTATTCCCAGAGTCACGATGCTGGTTGGTGAGTGTTAAAACCTATATAATTGTCTTGGGTCGTCTGTCTATATTTATACCTGACGTAGTGATGCTCGTCTTGGCCCGACCCAACTGGTATACTACACACACATAATCTGCATGTACAGTTGCCATCAGATGACTCGAGGTCACCTCGTACACCAACAAGCTTGTTTTGCATGATATTCATTGCAGAAAAGTTAAATCTGCATATTGACAACTTATCACTGGGTTTGTTTTACCCGAGCAGACGACTGAATTTCGCTCCAGTTTATATATTTCACTGATACCAGATACAACACCATCATGTTTGTGGATGAGGTGGCCTTGAGTCATCTGATGGCAACTGTACGTGTATCTCCCTGTTACACATATTTTCATCTTGATATAATTCTGTACATTTTGTGTTTTGTTTCTGCATTTTCATGGTTTAAATTCACAGCCAACATCATGTAAATTATTGCTGTGAGGGAATGATCAGTCGGTGGATGTGGGTTTAAATTAGTGATAAGATAAAGAAAGTTTGGAAAATGAAAAGGAGAGACGATTCAGAAGAGTAAGGATGAAAAATGAGCCGGAGAGTTTAGGAGAGTGGAGAGATGGTAGGTTCACAAGAGCTAGAAAGGAGGATTCGGTAGCACAGACAAACATACCCACACCCACCCCACTGTCTATTTCCGTCTGCCTCTCATATTTCACTGTCACAGAGTTAGTTTTTTTAATCTTGTAATTGCCTCTCGGTCTCCCACTACCACCACTCCCTCTCTTTCCTTCCCACACCTATCCCTTTCCAATTCCGTCTCTTTTTATCCCGCTTTCTTACACACTCACATTCCATTTATTTTCCACTTTAGCTTCTTTTCTGTTCCTCTTTTTGTTTAATCACTTATTCCCTACTACTTCCCTCTTTTTGTTTAATCACTTATTCCCTACTACTTCCCTCTTTTCTCCCTCTCCCCTTCTCTCTTCCTCTCCTATTTTTGTTCCATATTCACAGCTTTCCTTTATATATCTATCTATCTAATTTTGTACATATTTTAGTCCCCTCGCCCCTCTCTCTTTCACTACTATCCACAGCTTCTCAACCTTTTGTAAGCCAACCACTACTAGGACGAATTAAACACACACACACGACACAACACACAACACAACACACACAACACAACACAACACAACACAACACACACAACACAACACAACACAACACAACACACACACACACACACACACACACACACACACACACACACACACACACACACAACACAACACAACACAACACAACACAACACAACACACACATAACACATAACACAACACACGGCCTCACCAAACAAGTCATCTATCACCAACACACCCACACCCTCACCCAGCAGCATAAGTCACCACCAAACGACACAGTACCTTGTCATCACACCACACCACACCCAGACCCTCGTTATACAGTCGTGGACAATAATAATCATCCACATTGGGGTGACTTGTGAAATAGTTTGACAGCTTCCCTCTGTTCGTTTGCTGAGAAACATTCCAATAAGTAGGTTAAGTAGCATATATGTTAAGTTACTACAAGCAGGTACTCACGTTTCAAAATAATAATATCATCTAATGAGAACGTGAAAACATTAGACAGCAAATTGTGTGAGATATCCATATGTGTATTGAAATTTATGTCCACGACTGTACACCCTCCTTTCCTCCCCTCCCTCCCTTCCTTTCCTCCCTCCCTTCCTTTCCTCCCTCCCTTCCTTTCCTCCCTCCCTTCCTTTCCTCCCTCCCTTCCTTTCCTCCCTCCCTTCCTTTCCTCCCTCCCTTCCTTTCCTCCCTCCCTTCCTTTCCTCCCTCCCTTCCTTTCCTCCCTCCCTTCCTTTCCTCCCTCCCTTCCTTTCCTCCCTCCCTTCCTTTCCTCCCTCCCTTCCTTTCCTCCCTCCTTCCCTTCCTTCCCATGGTCAGAACACTCAGAGAGGTAGTAATCATAGGTAGGGGAAGCGTCGTAGGGAAGGGGGAATTGGCGGAAGGAAATTGTTGTGACACACACACACACACACACACATACATAGTACAACCGTGAGGAGGAAAGGGTTACCACTTCTATATTATCACGCTCACCTATCCTTCCCTCCCACCCTGCCCCCTCACTTGTCACTCCCTTCCTCTATCCTCCTACAAAAGTCTACATATACCTCCCTCTATACTCCTACCTAGGTACAGTCGGCAGCATAAGTTCGCTTCATTTCCACCTACGTATGTATTAGTTATAGTAATGTTGTAATACAATTTTAATGCAGAGATGACAGATATAGTTCTCATATGGTAAATTACGTATGTTGTTGGAATAAAACTGGTTCAAAATGCAACTATCTGGTCATATTAGCAATACTAAGTACATGAGATGGACGCGAATTTATGCTGTCTGCTGTACCTAACATGATGACACACCCAACTTTATCGCTTTACCTCTCCACTTCCTAACACCTCTCGTTTTATCTGGCCATTAGTCATACTCACAACTTATTTGTTACTATTTTTATTTTTTTATTTATCTATTTATTTATTTTGTTGTTGTTGTTTCTTCTTACCTTACGTACGATATTCAAGTTTGTCTTTCCTTGATATTGTTTTCCTTGCATAGTAGTACATTTCTGTCTGTTATCTCTTTTTTGTTTATCTTTAAATTTTTGTTGTTTTTCTATTCCTGTGTGGTGATTTTTTGCTTACCTTTTCATTTCTCTTTCATTTCCTTATCTCTCCTTTATCTTTCTTTCCCTTCTTCTCCCTTCCCTTCCATTTATCTTACCTTCTCTGCTCCTCTCTCCCTTCCTTTTATATTTCATTCTGTTCCCTTTATCTTCCCTTGCCTAGCCTTTCATCTCATCACCTTCTCTCCTCTCATCTCCTCCCCTCTCCTCCCCTTCCCCCCCTTCCCCTCTCCTCCCCTTCCCCCCCTTCCCCTCTCCTCTCATCTTCTCCCCTTCCCCTCTCCTCACATCTCCTCCCCTTCCCCTCTCCTCACATCTCCTCCCCTTCCCCTCCCCTCTCCTCCCCTTCCCTTCCCCTCCCCTCTCCTCCCCTTCCCCTCCCCTCTCCTCCCCTTCCCTTCCCCTCCCCTCTCCTCCCCTTCCCCCCTCCTCCCCTCCTCCCCTTCCCCCCTCCTCTC
>JAWQEG010004429.1:0-17940 GCA_033782935.1 Petrolisthes cinctipes
TCTCTCCTCTCTCATCCCTCTCCGTCTTCTCCTCCTCCTCCTTCCTCAAGCGGCTCCTATTCCTCTCCTCCTCTCATCCCTCTCCGTCTCCTCCTCCTCCTCTCCTCCTCCCTCCTCCTCCTCCTGATCTAAGGCACTCACAGTCTCTTTTTACTCGATCTTGTCCTTTTATCTCGCCTTCGCAAAGGATCGCAAAAACAATTTTTTATTTGGATCCTTTCTCAGACTCGGAAAGGAGGGGGCAAGAGAGAAGGAGAAGGGGGTGAGGTAGGAGAAGGAGGAGGAAGAGAGGCAGGAAGAGGAGGAACTGTGAAGGAGGAAAGGGAGGAAGAGAAACAGAAGGAAGAGAAGAAAAAACGACCACTCGGAAGATGAGGCTAGGGGAGAATTAAACGAAGAGAAGGGGAAGAAACGAAAAAGGATAGGAAAAGAAAAAGGGGGAAAGGAAGAAAGAGAGAAGGAAGAAGGAAGAGGAGGAGGAGGAGGAGGAGGAGGAGCAGCAGCTGAGAAATAATTTCCTGCAGGATATTTCAGGATCAAAATAGTGCCATTCGTCATAGGGAAGTTCCGGGCGACTCCGAGGCTTACGAGAGGGTGCCCGAGAGGCGATTTTACCCTGGCACCGCGGACGACTTTATGTCTTTGTGTACCCGTCGAGAGCCCGGGAATATATATCTTGCCGCCCCGACAGTGAGGGAAGAGCATTAATAAAAAGGAGAAGGAAAATAAAGGAGCGGAAGGGGGGAAATAGATAACGAGCAGTGTGAGTGAGCGGCGGCCATCTTGATTCACTTCGATGTGATTCCGAACAAAGAGGTTGAAGGAGGGGAGGTGTTAAAGCCTGGGGGTGGGGGGGCGGAGGGGGTGGAAGGGGTTGGGGTTGCTTTGTGGGTTAGGTGGAAGGGGATGGGGTTGCATGGGGCTAGGTGGAAGCGAGGTGGAGTTGCATAGGGCAAGGTGGAAGGGGTTGGGGTTGCATGGGGGTTAGGTGGAAGGGGTTGGGGGTTGCATTGACTTTAGGTGGAAGGGAGGTAGGTTGCATGTGGGTTAGGTGTGAGGGGGTTGGGTTGCTTGGGGGATAGGGTCTTTAGGATTCTAATATGCAGTACATCGTTCATCTGTCTCTCCCTCTCATAATTCGTTCAGTCTTCTTTCCACGATATATTTTTTTTTTTTTGGCTCTCCCAGCGTCTACTTGTATTTACAGTGAATATTCAATCATCTTCAGTGTCAAACTCAGCTCCTTGCTGTATTTTTCACTATGCAGTACAACTGACTGAATGTTTCAATTTTTCCATTATTAGTAAATAGCAGACTAAGAGAAAAATATTGTAAAATGCCTCGAGATTAATAAGAGTACAAGTGTCAAGGATAATATTATAATAGATTTGAAATAATATCTGGCGTGATATAGATTTTGCACTGGAAGTATATGAATGGCTGATGTGAGAGAGAGAGAGAGAGAGAGAGAGAGAGAGAGAGAGAGAGAGAGAGAGAGAGAGAGAGAGAGAGAGAGAGAGAGAGAGAGAGAGAGAGAGAGAGAGAGAGAGAGAAGAGAGAGAGAGAGAGAGAGAGAGGAGAGAGAGAGAGAGAGAGAAGAGAGAGAGAGAGAGAGAGAGAGAGAGAGAGAGAGTGAGAGAGAGAGAGAGAGAGAGAGAGAGAGAGAGAAGAGAGAGAGAGAGAGAGAGAGAGAGAGAGAGAGAGAGAGAGAGAGAGAGAGAGGAAGAATAAATATGGACAACAACGAAGCCAAAGAATACTACTACTTCCTATCGTTAGCATCATTTTAACACACTAAACACCAACTATGTTTTGATAATACCAATTTATGCCTGTACAGTACACGAGAGTCATTAGGGGACAAGACCACATGGGAGGCGATGCGACCCCCACCTTCCTTCTTCAATCAAGGGCGTCTGGGACAAGAACACGCCTCATCAATGGATACAAAATGATGATAGCATTAACGAGGGTCCGAACAGTGCTCAGTGAAATCTCTGGGAAGTATGTTACTGAAGTTCGACAAGGTGATAGCGAGAGGTAGGTAGGTAGGTAGCGGAGAGGTAGGTAGGTAGCGAAGAGAGGTAGGTAGGTAGGTAGGTAGGTAGGTAGGTAGGTAGGTAGGTAGGTAGGTAGGTAGGTAGGTAGTGGAGAGGTAGGTAGTTGTATATGCATGAGGCTCGGGCTGTATCAGATTTCCACCCTCTGATAAATGAATGGCAAGTCATGAATAAAATAATAACCTGACACGTATCGAAATTTACAAAGTACGTGAATCCCACCACTACAAAAATCGAGCACCGAAAAACAGTCACGACACAACACACACACACTCACGTCCCTCTTTGTAAGATTTAAGAGTGAAGAAAACACTAAATCGTGGCCACAAGGAGGGAGGGGCTGTCCGGCATGGGTTCTCTGCCCCATTAGGACACAGTTAATGCATCTTACGTGGGATGGATTTACGTGGACCCAAACATGATGGCCATTAAGAAGCTGGTAGTGAAGCGAAGAGGCTCGTGGATGGTGTGCAAATTGACAGTGTGACAGTGGGGAAGTCAGGACAGTATATTCCTCGACTGTATTAGGTTTGAGGCCTCGTGCAGTTACCTCCTTCCCCACGGTGTTTGCATTAGTTATCTGATTTGCTAATGTGAGTTAATACACTTACACCATCCTAATCTACACGGATTACACTTACATGACCTGACACACCCTAACTCGACCGAGCTAAATCGGATTAATAGGTTTAGCCTCAAGTATTTGGTACTGACGTTCCTTCACATGAAAAGGTCTCAAGCCGGACACACTTGGGGAACCCTCGTTAGGGCATACGTTACCCAGCCTGGGGGCACAGCGGCGTGGCTGATTGATCACTTTGCAAGTTAACGAGGACGGTGTGGGCTTGTACGACCCGACAGCAGCTTCAGTGATGATGACGGTGATCAATGACTGGAGTTAACGACCCCCTTAACAAACTGACTTTTTAATGTAGGTGTGGAGGAGGATGGTATTTCTCTCGAAGCAAATGATGAAAATATTCTTCTGGAATACAAGAATAAAAGCCTTTAGCCTCCCTGTCTTGTGTTGCATTCCATCTGCCTGTTTGCTGTTCTTCTCAACGACCACTAAGGAATGCTGACGCTAAGAAAGTAAACAAAATTTTCCTTGAGGTTTTGCAATTGTTGCGGTTAATTAAATCTTGTTAACCACAGGTTTGTACATTCCTCACAACTGACTAGGCCTCGAAGTCAACGAATTTCTGTTGAAGTATTGATACGGACTTGACCTAGATCCAATTGCTTCCAAGAGTTCCTACCACTCCTGTGTTGTCAGTGTCAATATGTATTAATCAGTTTCTTATTATAATACTTTTACTTGGTGAATGAATGAGTGGCTATCTTGATGTACTAGGTGCACACATTAACAGATATATTCGCTTGAGAAAGGAGTTGGCTCTTTGGGAACCACAGTTTGTAGAGGGAGAGAATGTCGAGACTCACACTAAACATCATTATTTACTGGCCAATAAATATTCTGTTACTAATTCATACGAAATTAGGACCACCAATGTATACAACGAACATAATGTATTCATCAGTATGAAGGCTGATTTGAACACGTAACGAGTGAAAACAGTGATAGGAAGGAAAATACTTCACATGACAGTTTGAATAACTATCCTATATCAGAATTGGTCACAAAGTTGACAATATGCTTTTGCAAGAATACAAATATTTACTGGATATGACATACACAGATATGGACAAACTACACAACGGATGATACAGCAAGCGTGTTTTGAAAGGCTCTGCTTATCTCCACAGAAAACAAACAAATTAAAGTCACTATTATGTTTACACAGTGATAATCACACATATAGATGAAAGATACTGCCAAGAGTGTTTAGTATGTTACATACACGGTAAGAAAAGCAAGAGTGACTTATCGCTTCCCATCCCATGTTGTACAGTTGGCGATAATTATGTTTACATAATTCCGAGACTGTCAAGGGTAACAAATGACTATGTGTTTGAAAAGTTAATGGAATTATGCATTAGTTTGCTTAAATTTCACTCTGAAGAAATGTAGTCCTTTTAGAAGATTCACACAATCAAACAAGGAATACAGTATTTTCGGATTATCTTTACCCACTTCTTATATTGTTAGCAACATTTCCAACATGTTACATTACCAGAGTGGCACTAAAATTCAAATTTCACGCCAAGTGGAATGATTCGAAGTAACTTTTGTAAAAAATAGGCGCAAATCAACAGATTCTAGGAAAGTATATATTATATATAAGAAGGTGATTTCGTAACATGAAAGTCACACAACTACTTCCGAATTTGTATGACCAAAGTTTGGCTTGGCCGGAAACTGCATAAAGTTAGATGCCCTTTATTTATAGTATGAAAGCAACTAAGATACATCTGAGTTAGAATGTTGCAAATGTGAGAGATGTGCCTCAGGTTAAGAATCATGAAAATGTCTCAAGATACTCCTGAATTACTGGGAGATTGCAACTATGTTAAGCTGGGGCGATGCTAGTGGAAGACTGCTAATATGGATGTAACTACTATGTTGGCGCAAGATTGTAACTGCGATCTAAGGGGTGGAAAAGTGATGTATGCTGATGATTTTAGATAAGAAAGGTACACTGAGGTAAGTGATGATTGCAATCCATTAACAACCTTGGAGATGTACAAGCGAGGCAGGCAGGCAGGCAGGCAGGTGTGCAAGGAAGGTCGGAAATATATATAGAGTGACTTTAGAAGACGTGTGGGCGGCGACTTTCATCCATGTACAGGAATCATATAAAAAGTTGGTCCTAAAAGTGCAGCGCCAGGGACCACAAGAAGGAAGAGAGGGTGCGCTCGGTAAATTAATGGGGAAGAAGCTTGAGCACGTGTGATGGTCTGTAAGGAATGGTCAGGGAGAGGGACTGCGTGTGTGAAGGGTGGCAACTGATCAAAGGTACACACACACCACGCACGCACGCATATAATTTCAAGCACACTATATCCCATCTCTCTCTCTCTCTCTCTCTCTCTCTCTCTCTCTCTCTCTCTCTCTCTCTCTCATCTTATACTACTGGTATGATTTTTTCTCTCTCTCTCTCTCTCTCTCTCTCTCTCTCTCTCTCTCTCTCTCTCTCTCTCTCTCTCTCTCTCTCTCTCTCTCTCTCTCTCTCTCTCTCTCTCTCTCTCTCTCTAACCTACCCCATGAGAACCTTCCCCAAGCAGAAGAGGTCCCATGGTAGTAATAAGCACAGGCTCCACAGCTCTATTAAGCCTCCCCTGTCATGCCCTCACTCTAACAACATACCACGGACCTCTTCAACAACTATGTATACACGTGATTGCCCGAGTCTTAGGGTAAATAAGCCACCTCGCATCATTTTATGTATCCTCGCACGTAAGTCTTATAGTTCCACCCCTCCTTCACGACCATCATCATATCAAGTAGACTGATGGTATATTGAGGTCAACCCGGTGTAATCGTCCGCCAAACCCTTCCTCCTTTCCTCCCTCCCTCTCTCTCCCTCCCTCTCCTCCAATATCCCTCTCATAATCTTCTCCGTCTCTCCTTTCCCTTTTCCACTCGCTACTGCTTTCTCTCTCAACTTTCTTCAGCTTGCCTTCCCTTCTACTGCCCCCTATTTCTACCTCTCCCAACATCTTTCCCCCTATAATGAAAACACCCCCGCCCCCTCTACAGTAGGCCTTCTGTACATAACCATTCCTTCCCCTTACTATACACCAATCCCTAACTTCCTGCCAAATCAACCCCTGCCCTAACAAACCCCACCATTGCTCTCTCTACCATTCTCCAAAACTAACCTCTGGTCCTCTTTACCCCAACCAACCACCTCTGTTCCCACTACTACATCCACCCCTAGCCCCCATTACTACACCTACTCCTACCTACTACCATCAACACCACACCCCCCACACCTACCATCAACACTACACCCCCCACACCTACCATCAACACTACACCCCCCACACCTACCATCAACACTACACCCACCACACCTACCATCAACACTACACCCACACCTAACATCATCACTACACCCCCCACCTACAATCAACACTACACCCACCTAACCCCGGCCCCACCACCCCATGTATCCCTAATCGTCCCTCTACCGCACCCAAGAGGAACCTCCGGGATCAGGCACCCTCTCAATTCCACTAATTAGGTTTTCCACGCCCCTGCCCCTGCCCCAGTCCCTGTCACTGTCCCTGCCCCTGCCCCTGCCCCAGTCCCTGTCACTGTCCCTGCCCCTGCCCCAGTCCCTGTCCCTGTCCCTGTCCCTGCCCCAGTCCCTGTCACTGTCCCTGCCCCTGCCCCAGTCCCTGTCACTGTCCCTGCCCCTGCCCCAGTCCCTGCCCTTGCCCCAGTCCCTATCCCTGCCTCTTCTTTCCCCCGAGTGTGAATTGCGGACATGGAGTTTATCACACCACATTTCTAAGCCAAAATACGCGAGTTAGTGAGACATGTAGGCTTTTTTTTCAGCTTCTTTATCTTTATGTCACTCTCCATCTTCAATAATACCCCCCATAACCAAATATATTCTCATTCATTCACAAAATATTCAAAATCCTTTATTTATCATTTTTCTCCTCACCCCTAACTACCCCCACAAATTATCATCTTCAATTCACAAAACACCTACAACATTTTACCACTTGTCCTCCCACACCCAATCACCAACACAACCCTTTCGTTCTTCTTCAATCACAAAGCAGCCAAGACCATCTACTACTACTTACTTACTTCCTCCCCCCTCCCACAACCCCACACCCACACCCACAACTCGTCGCCTCCTGGGGGTCACAAAACACCCACTACCCTCTCCTCCTTATTCCCGAAAAGCTGCGAACAAACGCCAAACTCGACCCTAACTCACGGCGCGGGGCCCTCCTTAAAAATTCTAGTCCCCTTGTATATCAGGGCTGTATCGGCAAGTCGTCTGTCAGGGGCACAAAAGCATCGCAGCTGCAGTAGGTAGGAGGCAATAAGGGAGCCCAGTTAGTGTCACCCTGAAAGAGAGTCCTATGTCAAGTTTCGTTCCAGGGTGTGTGTGTGTGTGTGTGTGTGTGTGTGTGTGTGTGTGTGTGTGTGTGTGTGTGTGTGTGTGTGTGTGTGTGTGTGTGTGTGTGTGTGTGTGTGTGTGTGTGTGTGTGTGTGTGTGTGTGTGTGTGTGTGTGTGTGTGTGTGTGTGTGTGTGTGTGTGTGTGTGTGTGTGTGTGTGTGTGTTCTATACGAGTGTTTGTGTCTTGTACAGGTGTTTGGTTGTGGGAAAACGTTTGTGTTGGTGTGTTTAAATATGATAATGCCGTCGTAGTTATGTCTGTAACATTTTTATTTTTATTTTTATAACTAAGTGTGGGCTTACAAAATTTATGTCTGTGTGTGTTTGTTTGTGTGAGAGTGTGTTTGTGTATGTGTGTGTACGTGTGTGTGTGTGTGTTTAGTGTTTGTTCATATCTCTGTCCAAGCCTTCACTAACGTTAAATGTTGACACTACCTCATTATACATTTCCCACAGTGAGCACTGACTTCTGAAACACATTAACTCACCTACTGTTTCATTGCAAGTATAAACAATGATTCTTAATGTGCTAAAACTCTTCGACGACAAAGCATTGAATCTCCCCTCTGTACTGTAAAAGACCTTAGTGTCAGACTGTGTGTGAGACGAGATTTTACGTGCTTGTTCCACCACGTGACTATGTACATAATTATAGCCTTCGTTCCTAACAACCTTTCACGTTACCTGAATGCCAACCAAGGTCCCACTATTACAAGGGAGCTTCAGTAAATTGCACACCGAGGTCTTATTGGGTGTGCATCTGGCCATCGTCGCCTCATTAAAGCTAAAGCACACAAGGCTCAAATCAAAGGGAACGAGAGATAAAGTGTAGGGAGCACCGGACACAAAGTAAGGTGTGGTCAAATTATGTCCAAATTAACTTTTTGCAATTTCTTATCATGAAACGAAACAGCAGTGAGCAAAAGATTGTTGATTTGCGTACCCATGAGCTGTAGAGAGCCTTTCCACTTTCATTACGGGTACAGTTGATCTTAAACTTCAAAGAGTTAATTTTTATACAATACTAATTTTGGTGGGCGACAAAAGAAAGAAAAAAAAAAAAAAAAAAAAAAAAAAGGAATGAAATGTTAATAATATCTTGGGTGATATATAAGTCCAAGAGTGTGAACCATACATTTTTCACAGAGAGGATTATACACACATGTTTACTTTCACATATGATAAGAAACAGTTTCACTATGTACGATTAGAAGTTTATGATTTCTGGCGTAAAATTGTCGATTTATGTTAACCAAATATACTTCAAGACGGAAGAAAAACCGCACATTTACTGCATACAGCAACTGTTCCTAGAAAAACACAGTGTGATCACAAAGGAGGAAGAATATAAACACCTGATTTTTATACGTTTTAACATATACGAGTCTGGCTCCACACTCTCACACATCACTCGGCTGACTTAGCACTTCTCACCACGCCATCGCTTCCTCTTCACCCACTTGCAGGCAGGCTTCCACACCATACTTCTCTCTGCTCTTCCTTCCCTTAAATCTTACTGTTTCACTCACGCCCACTTCCCCTCCACGAAATTCACAACCCAGATAATCCACAACCATGCAGCTCTCCTCCCTACAACACACACATAGATCTTTTGTAAGTTTCCCTTTCTATAACAACAAGCACTCTTCGTCCCATCAACACTCATTCACAACTCTCTTATTTATTACAATATACACCTTCCCAGTTCACAATACCCACAAAAAAGTCTCTCACGCCCCCACCTTCCCCTCCCACAACTCTCACATTAATACTTGTTCACGGTCGACTATTTTGCATTACATCCTGTTTATATCTGCACTCTTGGACATTGAAGCTTATTCACATATAATAGGTTTGATAACAACACACGCGAATCATCTTTGTTGTAATGGGTTATTTTCCTACTGTGGCATTCTCTTTCCCCTGCCTCACCCATCACTTTCACCTCGATTTCTCATCCTCTTCCTTCCTTTCCACGATACTCATCCACATTAAACTCACTCCCACACCACCACTCCATTTCCACAATACTACATTAAACCATTGCCAACATAATGCTCTTCTTTCCCTTCCCACAACATCTACACTAACCCTTACTTCTTCCAAATACCCTCTTTTTTTCCCTTCAACATCATCTACATTAAGTTTATTCCCACACGCTCTTTCCCTTTCCAAAACACCCCCCACATTAAGCAAAACCTCTGGCCACACACACTCCTCCCTTTCCTTTCCCAAAACACCCACATTCAGCAAAACCTCTGGCCACACTTCTCCCTTTCCCTTTCCCACAACACCCACATTCAGCAAAACCTCTGGCCACACTCACTCCTCCCTTTCCTTCCCCACAACACCCACATTAAGCAAAACCTCTGGCCACACTCACTCCTCCCTTTCCTTTCCCAAAACACCCACATTAAGCAAAACCTCTGGCCACACTCACTCCTCCCTTTCCCACAACACCCACATTAAACCATCTCCCACACCCACTTTCCCTTCAGGCTCTTACATCCTCTTTCTCTCGCGCTCCACATGATCCTCGTCTCAGCCCTAATCTCTCCTTCCTTAGACACAATCCCTCCTTTCTTATTCACAATCCCTCCTTTCTTCACCCATAATCCCTCCTATCATCAAACACAATCCATTCTTTTACTCATATAATCCCTCCTCCTTTTTCATACACACTATATGTCCTTCTTCCATTATCCACAATCCTTCTCTCTTTTTATTTCCCTTTCTCTTTCCCCGTTTCAATCATTTCCAGAACTCGGAAATCTTGTCTTCTCACTTTTTTCCTTCAACTTCCAATTTATGAAACCCATGTTATTTTCGACTCATCTGTTCTTCTCTGTTCACTTGAAGGGGGTATTATCCTTTTGGTACGCCTGAGACGATTGATTCCTCCAAACTACGCCACGAAACAGATCCCCTATTTTGTAACATTGAGATCGTTCGTTTCCTGGCGTGGACTGGAGGAATCAGCTGTCTTTCACTTCACCAACTAGGCATTCTCCTCTTAATTAACGCTCTCCAAAACAATAGTCTTTTCCAGTTCACCTAAAGTATAATACATTTTGCACAAACACAAGCAAATCCATATCAACATTTTCCTCCTCCATTCTCCAACAGTTTGCACACGCCTGCGCGCACGCACTCACCATTCACCTCCCTTACACACACACACGCACTCACAAATCCCCTCTCCTGCAACCCCTGTCTTACACTCACATTCACACACACACGCACACACACAGGACCTCTACCTCACACATATATACACGCACACACATGAACACATAATGTACAAACGCACACACATATTTCCCCCTCCTTCCTCAACATACTCAGTCTCCTATATCCCCACACATATACATACAGTCATACAATAGAACCCTCCTACTCTACACACACACACACACACACACACAATTCCTCCCTCCACAAAGTCCGCCCTCTTACACCCACACACGTACACAGGACCCAAATCCACACACATACACACACAGAGGCAGACCTGGAAGCCATACTTCTTGTGCGTTCCGCCGGGAGGTAATGGCGGCCGTTAGGAAGATGAAGGAGAGTTGTATTTCAGGTGGCATTTAGTTCTCCAGTGAAATGTTCCGATTCCCTTCTGGGCACCGACGCTAATGTCACTTTATATTACCTCACCTAACCTAGCTTTAACCTAGCCCCTTCTACCTTAACCTTAATTAGTTTAGTGTAACCTATTCTGACTTTTAACTATAGCTATAATATAGTGTAAGGATTCCCTCCCTAACTTAACCATTGTTGTTGAATGTACAGCCGGTTTTAACTCAACTAGTGTAACTATTCCTGGCTTGACCATTCTAATTTAACCTTTATTAGTGGTATCTAGCCCATTATAACTATTAACTAGTCTAATTATCTATTCCCGAGCTTAACCGATATAAAATCTCCCTAACTAACTTAACCTTAACTTGAGTTTATTGTTTCCCAGTGGTAAAATAATCTGGTCGTAGTTCGTGTACCTACTCGATGTCCTTACTCTCCTTATATCTATTTTAACTGTACTGAAAATTAATATATACTTAACCAACCAACCTCACTGTAACAATAAATAAGTAACTTTCTATGTGTTTTTTATGGGTGGAGTAACTTGCTGACCTCAGAAATCATCTTCACTATTTTCATCTATCAAACTGGCTGTCTTACCATGCCAATTTTCACATCACCATCTACAAATAATATTGCTTTAATAAAACCTATACCGTTCTATACACACGAAACGTTACCAACATAATGGCAACTTGGGGTATCCTTAATTTGCTATTCTCCTTTTTCAACCAAAACTATCTCAGTCACTTCGAACAGAATGATTACCCCTGCGTCTATCAAACCCAGTTCTACATCATGTTTATCCACCATAACAAATGACGCCTCTTGTGCCACGGATAATGAGAAAAGGTTGTGCATATATACGCGTCCCTCCCTGTGTTGCAGAATGTACAGCACACGCCTCGTTTGTTTCCTCATTAGATGCCATTAATTCTTCCCCCTTGAAAATGATCTGCCAAACAAACTGCTGCACTCGACACCTGTGCTGGCAGACATTTTGGCCCATATTCAAGAACATTTGTGGTGTATACGATGGTGTGGTACCGGTACGATGGCTCTATTGTTTGTCTATGGAGTTATCGTACCAGCACCACGCCATCGTATACACCACGGATGTTCTTGAAAATGGCCCTTTATTTAACCTTTTCCATGTGCCAGATGGGAGGTGAAGGTGAAGGTGATAGGGTGAGAGAAGGTAGAAGTAAACTTAGTGTCCTCACCCGAAAGATAAAAGAGTGAGAGGTCAAAAATCAAAATGTAGTCAGAGAGATGAATGATGAGGTAGTGAGACACGTGGCGATCGGGGTGAAACTAGGCACCTACTGTAGAAGGGTCACTAACCAGATGGACGAGAAAGTGAATGTATTGCTCAATCTCACATTAGGAGAAAAAAAATACCCATTGTAAGTTTGAAGCCAATTAGTCGACAACTTTCCCCAGCATCTAAAGGAGAAAAAAATTGAACCTAGATCTCAGTAATTATGAAACACTTGAGGAAGCTTATAGTGCAGACCGCATACCCCACTAACTGCAGCTAAATTACAGGTACCAGCCATAAACGTCAAGAGAACTAGCTCATAAAACTACCCGGGCGTTTGAGCGGATGACCTACATACAAGTCAGACCATTATTATTAAGATACTAAAGCAACCTCGTCAGAAACCCAATCTCGTAAATTATGAACAGGAATCCCAGCTGTTATCACTGTACCACCACCATGCACTCCCCTGACAAGATAGTTTAAGAGGAACAACTTTTATGTATTCATATTTCTACTTTATCAGATGAGCCCAGGAGGACTTAACGGGGAAAGTAGAACAAAACCAGTTGTCGAACATGGAAAAGCGGCACAATTATTAACAAGAGTACAGAATAAAATCCCCTGTAGATGTGGAAAGTGAAGATTCAATTGAACCAAGAAACAATGAATATATAAATAATGAAAATATAAATCCTGGAGAGCCAAGACAGTAAATTATAGTTGTTGATTTAAGAAAGTTCTGAAAACTATGTGACTTTAGGAGCATAGGTATATTAATATTAACTAAATGAAGATAGTGACTATATAATGAAAATAGTTTAGGTTACCTTACTCAGTTGGGGGTCGAACAGTCACTGCTTACTTACCGTTAATCCACCTGGAAGGAAACAAATACCATACATTATTATTATGTACACTTTTCTCAAGTATAAACATACTAGATATACTCATAGCATCTTACTATGACATACAGACTTAGCTCTTTTAATTTCAAATGATACAAGCTAGATCACATGGACTGAAAAAGCATTATAAATTTTATTACATGACTCTTACACACTCAAAACACAATTATTCATAGAGAACAATACGAAACACTATGTGAAATATAATAATCAAGATCACCAATAACTACTGATACCGAAAAAAAAAGAATGTATGAACACACACACACACACACACACACACACACACACACACACACACACACACACACACAGACAAGCAACACGTAAGTGAACTATTAATCCCCGGCTTTGAGCGCCAGTGCATGGAGGGCCACTTCCATGCACTGAGGCCTCTGACACGTCCCACTAATCCTGCTTTACGCGTGTCATGACTGCTAAAACCTCGGTCAACACTGCTTAGATGGTTAAACCTCTGACGCTGAGGATCCAATACGGGCGTGTGGGGGGTGTGGAAGGGGCCGTGCTTAGGGTTGCCTTTACTGCCTATTACTGCCTCGAACCGGGAGCTTTTGTTGCCTTGCTTTCTGCCTTTTCCTTACAGTTTTTTTTCCTTCTCTCTCTGCCTCTTCCCTTAGCTTAATGAATTTATTTATTTTAATTATATTTTATTATATACATATTTTAAAATTTTTGTCCTGTCTATGTTTTTATATGCTTCCCTGATTAATTTTTTTGCTCTGCCTCCCTCCCTTAGCTTTTCCAATCCCACCCTTACATTAAAATTGCCTTTCTATGATCTGCTTTGCCTTGCCCAGTTCTATATATCTTCTGTTTTCGCCTCTCCATGCAGCCTCTTCCTTCTGTGCCCATCTGTATCCCACCTTGTCTCTATATAGATTGGTCTACTCTGCACTGGATTGGTCTAGTTTGTGGTCGTCAGTTTTACAGTACCTTATTGTCATTCTAAGCGTTATGTGTACTACCATTTCCCAACACTAGATTATCTCACCCTCATATTAATCTCCTTATTACATAACCCGTTTCATATCCACGGACCTCTGTACACAAATACTCGCCTATTACAGTACATACTTACTTATTTATTTATGTATTTTTGTTTTTTCCCTAAATCATTTTAATTTCCAACCCATGCACTGCTTCCCCATATCAGTACAACACTTATTTTCCTTCCCACATCTCTTTGCCGTCACTCACCTCTACTTTCCACCACCACCATCATTATCTCTACTCTCCACTCGACTTATTCTCTAACAGCACTTCTCTCCACCATCTCCACCATCACACATTTCTCCTCCCTCTTTCCTCTACTCTCCACCATCATCACTATCATCTCTACTCACCACTAGCACTCCTCTCCTCTCTCCACCTTCACCTAGCTCCTCTCCTCTCTCCACCTTCACCTAGCTCCTCTCCTCTCTCCACCTTCACCTAGCTCCTCTCCTCTCTCCACCTTCACCTAGCTCCCCTCCTCTCTCCATCTTCACCTAGCTCCTCTCCTCTCTCCACCTTCACCTATAGCTCCTCTCCTCTCCCCACCTTCACATATAGCTCCTCTCCTCTCTCCATCTTCACCTAGCTCCTCTCCTCTCTCCACCTTCACCTCCACTGCATCCCATCCACCCACCACAACTTAACATCAGGCTGGTGGTAAAAGAGCCATCACTCTCACCCTCGAATCCGTCTTCATCTCCAAGTCTATATATTTCCTCCTCAGGTCTGACATAGAGTGGATTTTTCAGGTTGATCTTGGGGGGGTGAGTTTTCAAGTTTTTCTTTCCTTCTTTGGTGCTGCTCTTGTTCCCTTTTCTTCCCCTTCCTCGAGGATAAATAAATAAAAAAAAAAAAAATGTAAGAAAAAGAAAAGATATTGGACGGATGGGAATAAGTATAGCAAGATAGATTAAAAAAAATAAAACCTTATGAAAGGAAAATAGGTTTAGGAGAAAATATTGAGGGAAAATTTCAGAGTGCTAAGTTTATCTTGAGGTGTAGTGTAGCTATACATTACCCTTTGGAGTTGCCTCAGGAGGAGCAATGCATTCATTATTAATTCATACCAGTTTCTCTCTTTCAAAATATTACACCCAGCAAATGCTCCCTCCCTATCCGCTTCATCCTCGCTTAGTTTTCTGCCCTCTCCTTCGTTTTCTTAGTCTTTCTCTATTCCTCTTTATCTCTTCTTTTTCACATATACAAAGTTGGAGTAATATAAAACTGACATGGGTCTGAGTTGTATTAATGTTGGTGTTTCATTTGCACAATTTGTCTGCTCACCACACATCTCACATCCAATATTGTTTTCATCATCTTTTTCTATCATCTCTATCTATCTGTCTATCTATCTATCTATCTATCTATCTATTCCTTCTCTTCCTAGCCTGTACCAATCCTCTCTCTCCATCCCTGCACCTTCCTCGCCTCCCACCCAACCTCCCTCCCTTCCTTCCTTCAACCCTCCCAACCTCCCTCCATCCCTTCCTCGCCTCCCACCCAACCTCCCTCCCTCCCTTCCTTCCTTCCACCCACCACCACCATCGCCATCCGCTTCAGATAAAGTCAGACGTAACCTGCCCCCAAGGCCATTACGGGGGTGAAGGTTATATAGTAATTTATAGCGGTGGTGCTACTAAAGGGAGTGGAGGCTGCGTTAGGTTTGATAATGCCCGCCGCCTACTGCTCTCTGACTAAAAATGATAAGAGCGGCCAGGGAGTTTGGGAAGGTGTGGTGGTGGTGGTGGTGTTGGTGGTCAGATCCAGCCAGCAAGTTCTTCCAGCCAACCAGTTAGTCAGACACTCAGCCACACAGACAGAGGGTTAGTCAGACACTCAGCTACACAGACAGAGAGTTAGTTAAACACTCAGCCACACAGAGAGAGAGCTAGTCTCATAGTCAGCCACACAGACAGAGAGCTAGTCACATAGTCAGCCACACAGACAGAGAGCTAGTCAGATAGTCAGCCACACAGACAGAGAGTTAGTCACATAGTCAGCCACACAAACAGAGAGCTAGTCACATAGTCAGCCACACAGACAGAGAGCTAGTCACATAGTCAGCCACACAGACAGAAAGCTAGTTAGGTAGTCATCCAGCTCCTAGACAGACAGTGAGAGTTAGTCAGTGTGCCAGTGCCTTGCCTGACAGAAAATTAACCAGACAGTTCACTAGCCAGCTTCCAAACCAGACAGACAGAGGGTTAGCTAGTCACCAAGCCAGCCAGCCAGCCAGCCAGTCAGCCAGTCGGAAAGTTAGCCAGACAGTTTACCGACTAACCAGCTTGCCAACTACTCATTCAGATTAAGTAACCAACCAGCCAGACAGTATGCTTCTAACTGTGTAGGCAGCAAATTACTCAGTTCTTCGTGTAAATTAAGAGGCTACTTTCTCTGACGACAATTTGGAGGGCTTCTGAATCCTCCAAACAATGTCACGAAGCATAATTATCCCTTATTAGTACTAAACACTGAAGTCAACGTTATCCTGGCATAGGTTAGAGGAATCAGAAGCCCTCCAAATTCACCAACAAGTCACTCACTTTCCCTTTATACTGCCAACCGGTCAGCCAGAAGGGAAAACAACAAGTCATGTATTGTACATTGGTCACCTGAAGGAACGACTTGCACTCGAATATTCACTTATTTTAATCAAACAACTTACCAAACCAACAATCTCTTCTACCATTAAACAACTCTTCCATTCAACCACTTATCCATCCATCCATCCATCCCCCAATCTATCCATTTACACACTAGCATATCCACTAACTATCAAACCATCCGCTTGTCTATCTAATCATCCAAACATTCATTACCCCAATCATCATCCATCCACCCAGTCAGCCAACCACTCAACCATCATCCATCCACCCAGTCAGCCAGTCACTCAATCATCCACACAGTCAGCCAGTCAGCCACCCACCCAGAGGTACCACGGGGACGAAGGGAGAGCTGCATTTTCCGTGGCAGAGGAAAGAAGGAAAGGCAAGGGTGAGGGAGGAGGGAAGAAGATAATTATTAAGGAAAGGAAGGAGAGAAAGGAAGCAAGATAAAGGAAAAAGAAGGAGGAGGAAAAGGCAAGATAAAGGGCAAGGAATGAGAAAGGAAGAGAAAAGAATGAATAGAGAAAACACAGTATGTATGGGAGAGACTTTTAGAGTAATTATTAAGAAATGTAGCATATTGTTTTCGAGTTTACGAAAACGGAATTTATATATTAATATACGATAGTGAGAAGGCAAAGAGAAAAAAAGGGGAGGGGAGGAAGGTAGGAAAGTAGAGGTAGGTAGGGAAGGTAGGGAAGGATAGGTAGGGAAGGTACGAAAGAGAGGTGGGGGGAGGTAGGAGAGGGAGGTGGGGGAGGTAGGAAAGGAGAGCTAGAGAAAGTAGGAAAGGAAGGTAGGGAAGGAGAGGTTGGAGAGGTAGGAAAGGAAAGGTATGAAAGGAGAGGTGGGAGAGATAGGAAAGGGGAGGTGAGGAAGGTAGGAAAGGGATGGTAGGAAAGGAAAGGTATGAAAAGGGAAGGTGAGGATGGTAGGAAAGGGAGGTTGGGGGATGAGAGGGGAGGTCCTATATAGAGTCTGTTGCCTAGATACTGTCTTAATTAGAGCCAAGGCACGGGAATTGGCTGTGAAGTTTTGAGATACGCATAGCAAACAGGTTCCGTGTGTGTTTTTTGGGTATTAGGGTAATTGAGCATAGCAAATTGGGCATTCGGTATATTTTGGTAAAGTGGTTTAACCTTCTGTGGGTAGGAAGGGTTAAGAGGGAGGGAGGAAAGTAAGGAACGCAGGAGAGGGGGTAAATGTTAGGAAAGTAAGGGACGCAGGAGGTGAGAGAGAGAGAGAGAGAGAGAGAGAGAGAGAGAGAGAGAGAGAGAGAGAGAGAGAGAGATACACAAAAGAATACAAGACATTCAAAAAGCAACATATTAACTGGTCCTAGAGAGAGAGAGAGAGAGAGAGAGAGAGAGAGAGAGAGAGAGAGAGAGATCGTATGACGCAGTGAAAGCAACACCCGGGAAGACAGCAGCGAGACGAGAGAATAAAAACAATGAG
>JAWQEG010004430.1:0-5000 GCA_033782935.1 Petrolisthes cinctipes
GCATCTGAGTCCCTCCCAGTGGAGGCGTCAATCCCACAGGGCTCAGTGCTGGGACCAGTCCTCTGGAACATATATATAGATGACCTTCTCCAGCAGCTGCCATCGATCTCGGCCTACGCTGATGACTGTACCCTTTCCTGTACATACCCTCGACATGACAGTGGACATGTGGCCGACGAGATCAACCAACAACTAAGGGTAATACAGGAGTGGGGAGAACGTTGGCAGGTGTCATTTGCCCCGGATAAAACACAAGCAATGGTGGTCTCTCGATCCCCTGCTGCTGGGACAGCAGTGGAAGGGAGGGTACACATTGATGGTGTCCCTCTTCCACTCCAGGTAGCCATTAAAATCCTGGGAGTGGAGGTGGATCGAGGGCTCAAATTTGATGTACATATCAGACACATTGCCCAGAAAGCCTCCCACAGAGTGTCTGCCTTACGTAGGATAGCGAGTTTCCTGGACAGGAGGGGAAGGCTTGTACTCTACAAGGCCCAGATAAGACCATATATTGAGTATGCTTCCCTCTCCTGGATGTCTTGTGCCACCTCACATATTAAAAGGCTGGAGGATATCCAGAGACGTGCCCTACATCTGGTGGAAGCTGCAGGACTCCCTACACAGCCACCACCTACAAGCCACCTTAACTCACTGGAACACAGCAGGGATGTTGTGGCACTGGTGGTGTTCCACAAGGCACTGGTGCAAGAGGTGCCACACCTGGCTGGGTTGTGTCAACCTCCAAGGATCACTACAAGGGTCACGAGAATGGTGACAAATGGTGGTGACACAGTGGAGGTGACACATTCCCATTCCTGTCAACACCAGACAACATTTGTGGGCCGTGTATCCCGGATGTGAAACATCTTCACTACATACAACCCTAACATTCGGAAGATGAACACTCAAACTGTGAAGATGGCAGCACATACATGGAGGGTGATGCAGCACACTACACTCACACTTGTCACTTAGAAGGTGTGAAGATGGCAGCACATACATGGAGGGGAATGCAGCACACTACACTCACACTTGTCACTTAGAAGAAATTTATTAAGTGAAGTTGAGTGCATCTAAACTGTATAATAATTAGCCTATAGTATGGTTGCCCTTCAAATAGGTAACACACGATAGTGTTCCTTTGGGCAGTAAAATAAAAAAAAAAAAACAGAGAGAGAGAGAGAGAGAGAGAGAGAGAGAGAGAGAGAGAGAGAGAGAGAGAGAGTGTGTGTGTGTGTGTGTGTGTGTGTGATAGAAAGAGAGACAGACAGACCAGAGACGTATTGTATACTTTACTAAACAAGAAACAATATAATTATGGCATATTTGAAAGCAACTAACTACCTTCTTCTCCAAACCTATCCAAATACCTCATATTAGTAGATCAATTCTGTCTCTTTACACAGGCTGGAAAAAAAAATCGGTATCTTTAATTAATACACCAAAAGCGACACAGAAAAACAAAATATACGAATGACATCGAAAGAATACATACATAAACACACATCAAGAAAAGACAAAACTCATGAATGGGAAGGTGCAAACATTTGTATCAAAGTCTGTGAATGGTTGACTTAAAGGACCCTGTGATCGTGTATGAGAATATTATTGTAGGCTTCTGATTCCTCCTGACTATACCACAAAACAAGCTCCTTCCATATAGGTGTGTGTGTATGTTTCGTGGCAATATTTGAAGGACTCATTTACTTGTATTATTATTATTATTATTATTACTGGCTGGTGTGTTTACTCATATATAAGGTTTGTTGCCAGAAGCTGCTAAAAGGTGTGTTCAGTTACTTTGTTCCCCGATTCTTTTATGTTACCCATTGATTATCTTGGTGACTAATTAGTATTATTCTGTCATATTGTTCTGTTATTATTATTATTTGTATTATTCTGTAGTATTAATTAATAGGGTGTTGGATCATTTCTCGTTCAAATTTATTTTTTCGTAAAGTTCCTTCCCTTCCTTCCTACCTTCCTTCCATGCTTTCTATACCTTCCTCCTTCCCTTCCTCCCTCTCCTTCTCCTTTTTTTTCATTCCCTCCTTCCCTCCTTATATGCCTTCTTTCTTCCTTCCATCTTTCCTTCCTTCTATTCTTCCCTCACTCCCTCCCTCCATCCTCCCATAACATCCCTCCTTCCCTTCCCTCCTTCCCACCCCCCCTTCTAACCTTCCATACCCTCCCACCTTCCCACCCCCCTTCCTTCCTTCCCTCCCTCCTTCCCTCCTTGTACCCCTCCCTCCCTTCCCACCCCTCACTCCTTCCCTACCTCCTCCATCCCTTCCTTCCTTCCCTTCCCTCCTTCCTCTCTCTCCCTCATTCCCACCCCCTTTCCTTCCTTCCCTTCCCTCCTTCCCTCCCTGCACCCCTTCCTTCCCACCCCTCCACCAACCCTTCCTTCAATCCCACCCCTCCACCAACCCTTCCTTCAATCCCACTTCCCAACCCTTCCTTCCCTCACTCTCTATCTCAATCCCAACCCTCCCTTCCTTCCCTCTCTCCCTCCCAACCCTCCATCCCTTCCCTCTCCCTATCTCCATCCCAACCCCACCTTCCTTCCTTCACTCCATCCCACCCACCTTCCTCCCTACCAACCAACCCTCCCCTCTCTCTCTCTCTCCATCCCTCCCAGCACCTGTCCTGTCTTATATCTTGGCGTCTCATATAGTTCAATTACCCTGCTGCTGCTCCCACCTCCTTTGACCTCACATCTCCACCACACGACGATTGTTCAGTGTCCTCTCTTCCCCCTTCTACCCCATCTCTGTCTCTGTCTCTCTTTCTCTCTCTCTCCCGTCCTCTCTTTCTCTCTCCCGTCCTCTCTCTCTCTCTCTCTCTTTCTCTCTCTCTCTCTCCCGTCCTCTCTCTCTCTCTCTATCTCTCTCTCTCTCTCTTTCATACGAACACACACACACAAACACGGACACTACGCTTCCCTTCCTCTCTCTCACTCTCTCTTACACACACACACACACACACACACACACACACACACACACACACACACACACACACACACACACACACACACACACACACATAATACTGTACTATGGTTTCCCTTCCTCTCTTTTCCTTTCTCTGACTCACTCACTCTTTTTTTAACATTCACTTTCCCACTCTTTCCTTAAAAAATGTATCCTCCTTTTCTCCGTCCTTCCTCCTTATAAATAACCTTATTCTATTTTCTTAACCCTCACTCTTCACACACACACAAAAACAAAAAAATAACTTCCTCCCTCCCTCATTCTTTCTGACCCTTTTTTACCATCATCTTACTCTACCTTCTTCAATAATACCTTACGGTTCCTTACAACACTTTCCCCTGACAGTGAGATGGGGCAGTGAGGGAATTAACTAGACTATAAAATGTTTTCTGACACACACACACACACAATTTGGAATACAACAACAATTATAAAGAAAATATACAGAATCACATAGAAGTACATTGAATTGACTACATACACAGCCCACACATAATTATAAACGAGGTGGTCTGGCTTAACTAAGGACCCTGTGATCGTGAATGGGAATTGTGGGCTTTTGATTCCTCCTGACTATGCCACGAAACAAGCTCGTTCCTTCCATATTATAATAGGCGGTGTTGTTTCGTGGCAAATATCTTAGGAGGAGAGAACAGATTGAAGAACACACCTGACGAGAAAGAACAAAACGGAACACCTCGGGAAAGAACACGAGAATGAACAGCAAAAGAACAGCGAGATAGAATAACAACAGAGAAAAAGGGAGCGAGATAGTGAAAACAACAGAAAAGAACGGGAAAAACAGAAGACAACAGCAAAACGGGAAAACAAATCACCAAAAACAACAGAAAGAACAGAAGACAACAGCGAAACGGGAAAACAAACCAGAAAATAACAGACAGAGAAGCAACAGGAAAAACAGGACAAAAACAGTAACACAGGAAAGTATAACAGGACAACAACAGGACAGACAGACAGACAGACAGAAACAGACAGACAGACAGATATATATATAGAGAGATAGAAAGTGACAGACAGAGAGAAAATGACAGGTTCACAGACAGACAGACAGACAGACAGACAGACAGACAGAGAAAATTACAGGTTCACAGACAGACAGACAGACAGAGAAAATTACGAGAGACAGACACACAGACAGAGACAAACAGACAGACAGAAAGAGAAAATTGACAACGACAGACAGACACAGAGACAGACACACAGACACAGACAGACAGAAAGAGAAAATGGACAAAGAGAGACAGACAGACAGAGACAGGCACAGAGAGAGAGAGAGGCAGGACAAGGCAGAGAGAGGAGGCAGGTCTGGGCAGCAGGAGCAGGACAAGGGGGACAGTTTTATGAGCAGGTTTCAATATTGCGGGTTTGTGAGGCCAGAGTGATCATCTTGTCTTGATGAAGGGCAGACCAATATCATCCTGTCTCTCTCTCTCTCTCTCCCTCTCTCTCTCTCTCTCTCTCTCTTGCTCGCTGCCTGTCTCTCCCTCACTCTCTCTCTCTCTCTCTCTCTCGCACTCACTCTTGCACTCGCTCTCGCACTAGCACTCGCACTCGCACTCTCCCTCTCCCTCACTCTCTCTCTTTCTCTCTCTCTCTCTCTCTCACACACACACACACACACATAAGTACAACCAAAAACGTACCCTATCACACACACACACATACACACACACCTTCATCCCTAACTTTTCTTCCTAACTCCGTGTGTGCCAACCTATATCACACCTCTCTCATCTTCCATCACACCTAACCCATCTAACATAATATTACTATACTAATATTACTATACGTTTATTTATATATAGACGACAGTATTCCAATCCTACTTAATTAGTGGACCCTGTGATCGTTTATGAGACCTGGTGGTGGCTTCTGATTCCTCCTGACTATGCCACGAAACAACAAGCTCCTTTAAGTATTGTAGGTGTGTGTGTGTTTCGTGGCACTGTTTGAAGGACTCACTAACCTCCAATTTTCTGAATA
>JAWQEG010004430.1:10000-30000 GCA_033782935.1 Petrolisthes cinctipes
GCACGCATCGACCCAAACAGAGGGATACAGGACGCTCTTAATTAAACGATTTTGTACGCCTCTCTGAATACTGTAAACAAAGCCATGTCATTGCCTTGGAAACGGGATCTTGCACAGAAAAAAAAGTAACTAACATGCCATTGTACCGCTAAAATATAATGTATTGTCAGTCCTATTGCCTGTATTTTATTAAAGATTGTACTCATGTTGCTGTAAGGTGCATCACATTGTATTTAGAATGGTAAAATTGAAATTATCAGACAGTACATGACAGTACAGAGGTATATTAGGTTGGCCATCTTTGTTGTGGATTACGAAGCGTCCACCTCTTAGACTTGCGAGCCTCGGAACTAGGGATTCGAACACCGATACGCGTTGCCTCTATTCGGTAGGTGTTTGAGAGAGCTCGCAGCGATTCGTGAGGCGTGAATCTCCTCTCCGAAACGCATCCCAGCCCGCATTTTTTCCACACTCAGTTAGGAGGTTGCCAGATGTCACCAGTTCTTAAATAACCTCAAACTTTCGAATAAACCCAAACTTTTTAATAATTTCTTCTCTCCATCGGTCTGTTCAACTCTTTGTAAATCAAGCTCCAGTATGATAATAATAATAATAATAATAATAATAATAATAATAAAAGGTGAAGGCAAGTGTTAAAGAGGAGGATGAGATGGAATAATACACAATCTTCATGTCTCATCCCATTCTCTCTCTCTCTCTCTCTCTCTCTCTCTCTCTCTCTCTCTCTCTCTCTCACGTAAACTGACTCCTAAACCAAACGCCAAAATTTTCCCCCCTTATACTTTGAAAACAAAAAACCTCCTTAATTACTACCTTCCCTATTCTTGGGTCAATTTTCATAACAATAATTATTTCTCCCCGGGTAGAAAATTTTAATAACATTGTATACAGTATCCGTCATTATTAGAATAGGCATCTGATAACCCACCAACCCAACTCACACACAAACCCACCCATTCACCCAACAACCAACCCACTAAGCCACCAATTAACCTTCCAACCAAACAACCAAACCACTCACCCCCCAACCCACCCAACCCACACACAACCCCCCAACCAACCCACCAACAAACCCACCCACCCACCCAACCCACACACAACCCCCCAACCCACACACAAACCCACTCCACCAACAAACCCACCCACTCACCAACCCAACCTACCAACCAACCCATCACCAACCCAACCCAACCCACCAACCAACCCAACCCTCTCACCAACCCAACCCACCAACCAACCCTCCCACTCCCCCAACCCACTCACCCACCCCTCTCACCAACCCAATCCACTCACCAACCAACTCACCAACCCAACCCTCTCACCAACCCAACCTACCAACCAACCCATCACCAACCCAACCCAACCCACCAACCAACCCAACCCTCTCACCAACCCAACCCACCAACCAACCCTCCCACTCCCCCAACCCACTCACCCACCCCTCTCACCAACCCAATCCACTCACCAACCCAACCCACCAACCAACCCTCCCACTCCCCTAACCCACTCACCAATCAACCATCCCACTCCCCCAACTCCCCCAACCCAACCCATCAACCAACCCTCCCACTCCCCCAACCCAACCCACTCACCAACCCAACCCACCAACCCAACCCATCAACCAACCCAACCCACCAACCCAACCCATCAACCAACCCTCCCACTCGCCCACCCACCAACCCAACCCACCAACCTATGCCCTGTTCCATATAGTAACTCTAAAAGTAGGGGTGAAACTTTGCCACCTTGTTACCCTCATGTTTATTAAGACTTTGTATGGGAGGGTTGGTGTCAGATGTCCCGCCCCCGCCCCCTCTGCCGCCCCTGCCCCCGCCCCCGCCCCCGCCCCCTCCTATAGGTTTACAGTTGAGAGGGTTTTGTTCACCTAGAATGATGATGTTGGTGGGAATTTGTATACGATTTTTCTGAAGCCTGTTTTTTTAATTAATAAAGGAACCTTGTGATGGAGTCAGAAAATTGATGGTAAATGAGTTCTTCAAATATTGCCACTACCTCTATGGAAGTTAGAGAATTGGAGGTTAGTGAGTCCTTCAAATAATGCCACGAAACACTGCCAACATTGAATGACCTTGTTTCGTGGCATAGTCAGGAGGAATCAGAAGCCTCCACTTCCCATACACGATCACAAGAGTCCTTAATTAAGAACTGACAGAGATGGTTTTGATACGGGAATAACTATATCTTAAGGACCCCCTGTGATTGTGTGTATAAGACTTGGTGGCTTCTGATTCCTCCTGACTATGCCACGAAACAAACTCACTCAATGTTGGTAGTGTTTCGTGGCATTATTTGAAGGACTCACTAATCTACAATTTTCTAACATTTCTTAACAATGTATTATAGTTTACGATTATTCTGAAGCTCTTTTTATATTATTAAGAACTGATAGGGAAGGTTTTGATACGGGAATAAATAATCGAATTGTATTTCTATTTCCCTGTAAGAGTAGAAAATAGTTATGTGAGGAATTAACACTAATAAAGATGAAGGAAATTCGCCGACTTGGCAACACTGCAATCCTTTCCCTCCTCCTCTTCTTCTTCTTCTTCTTCTTCCTCCTCCTCCTCCTCCTCCTCCTTCTTCTCTACTCTTTCTCTTTCTATTTTATTCGTTGTTCCTGACGCCATTTCTTTTCAGTTAACATAATTTTTTGCTCACACATTCTATGGATATTCCCCCACCCCTTCTCCCTCCTATTTACTCTCCTTATCTTATCTTTCGCCTCTTCCTTTCACTACCCACTCTCCCTTTCTCATCTATCTTTACATATCCTCAGTGACTATACAGAACGCACTAGCATAGAATAGAACAATGAGTTAAAAGATGAAGGAACGATGTTTATGAAGAATTAAATTATAACTACAATGCTTACACTGCCCGAATCAGAGGTGAGAGAGAGATCAGATGTTTATGAAGAATTAATCACTACAATGCTTTCTATGCCCGAATCAGAGGTGAGAGAGAGATCAGATGTCATGTGTTCTATACTACCTGACCACGTGTTTTGAGAAGCTGTAAAGAAGAACGGATTTCAAGCCTGGTGTAGAAATGTAGGGTGGAATCATTGGCATATTAAGGGGGTAATTCACTTTTGTTACATTGGAGTGTCTTGATTCCTCCAAAGTATGCCAGGAAACAGGAGCAGATGAACAAAAATAATGGTGTACTGTTGCTTGGAATAGTATGGAGGATTCAGTTACTCCAGATTTACCAACACATAATTTCCCCCTTACTGGATACAAGGATGAGAGTAGGAAGGAGCTTGGGAAATGTCGCTGTTAAGGATAGATTAGAATGCTTTGATTAAATAGACAAAAGATTAAAACAAAGGAGTGAATAGGATAGATTGGAAAACTTTAAACAGACAAGAGATTACAGTGAAGGGGCGACAATGGAAGACTAGAGAACGATCATCTTTGTAAGTGGATTAATTAAAAAAAAAAAAAAAAAAAAAAAAAAAAATAGACAAAATCTCTTTCTTCTACCAGTAAGGATATGTAATAGATGACAAACAGACAGACAGACAGACAGACAGACAGAGATGGAAAGGTTTGGCCAGGCAAGGAAGGGAGTCAACACAGAATCAAGCACAGTTCTTTAAGGGAGTAATTCACTTTTGTTACATTGGAGTGCCTTGATTCCTCCAAAGTATGCCAGGAAACAGGACCAGATGAACAGAAATAATGGTGTTCTGTTGCTTGGAATAGTTAGGAGGATTCAGTTGCTCCAGATTTACCAACACAAAATTTCCCCCTTAAGGACCCCTGTGATGTAGTCAGAAAATTGGAGGTTAGTGAGTCCTTCAAATATTGCCACGAAACACACGCACCTAAATGGAAGGAGTGTGTTTCGTGGCATAGTCAGGAGGAATCAGAAACCACCAATCTCATACACGATCACACAGAGTCCTAAAGCCAAGGGATAATACACTTTTGGTACACATTAGAGCGCCTTGATTCCCCAAAGTATGTCAGGAAACAAGACCAGATAAACAAAAATATTGGTGGTCTGTTGCTTGGAGTACGTTAGAGGAATTGGTTTGTCCCAGATTTACCACCAACACAGGAGAGACGGGGTTGGGGGTTGGGGGGGGGGGCTCTTTTGTTGTCTCAAGGGGTGGGGGGGAAGGAGGGGACTCTTCTGGGGTAAACAGGAGGGCCAGTAAATCCTCCAAACTATGTCAGGAAACAACAGATCTTCTCTTCGTAACAATGAGGATATATTTTTTTGTTACCAGGGATAGTGTACAGGAAACAGTAGCCCTCCAATTTACCCCCAACAGAGCGCCCCCCACCCCCACCCCCACCCCCTCCCCCATTGAGACAAACAGAAGGAATTCCACGAAGATTGAACATACGACTTCCAGCATCATCAAAATCAGAAAAGAGAAAGGCAGAAACTATTCAATGTTAAAATAATGACAGGAATACAGTACAGTAGGTAAATCTGAGGTGAGTGAAGGTGGGAAAACTAATTAAGACGTGTTCATATTAGATAAGATTTGGGAGATGATTTTAGTTGGATCAATTTAAGACAGTGTAACGCTACCATCTTTTAATATATTTGTGAACTGAGGTCCCTATTATGGCTCTCTCAAACACACACACACACACACACACACACACACACACACACACAACACACACACACACACACAACAGAGAGAAGAGAGAGAGAGAGAGAGAGAGAGAGAGAGAGAGAGAGAGAGGAGAGAGAGAGAGAGAGAGAGAGAAGAGAGAGAGAGAGAGAGAGAGAGAGAGAGAGAGAGAGAGAGAGAGAGAGAGAGAGAGAGAGAGAGAGAGATACAGGAAAAAAAGATACACATACACACAAACACAGACACACAAACAGACAGGCAGAGACACGGATACACACACACACACACCATATACACACAGACAAAGAGACATAGAAAGACACACACACACACACACACACACACACACACACAGACAAAGATACATAGAAAGACACACACAGACACAGAGAGAGAAAGACACACAAAGAAAAGAGAAAGACATAGAGGCAAAGAAAAGAGTAAGAGGCATAGAGACGAAGAAAAGAGTAAGAGACATAGAGAAAAAGAAAGAGAAAGAGACAGAGACAAAAAAAGAGAGACAGAGACAAAGAAAGAGAAAGAGACAGAGACAAAGAAAGAGAAAGAGACAAAGAAAAGAGAAAGAGACAGAGACAAAGAAAGAGAAAGAGACATAGAGACAAAGAAAGAGAAAGAGACAGTGAGACAAAGAAAGAGAAAGAGACAGAGACAAAGAAAGAGAAAGAGACATAGAGACAAGGAAAAGAGAAAGAGACATAGAGGCAAAAAAAAGAGACAGAGACAAAGAAAGAGAAAGAGACATAGAGACAAAGAAAGAGAAAGAGACAGAGATAAAAAAAAGAGAAAAAGACAGAGACAAAGAAAGAGAAAGAGACAGAGGCAAAGAAAGAGAAAGAGACAGAGACAAAGAAAGAGACATAGAGACAAAGAAAGAGAAAGAGACAGTGAGACAAAGAAAAGAGAAAGAGACAGAGACAAAGAAAGAGAAAGAGACATAGAGACAAAGAAAGAGAAAGAGACATAGAGATAAAAAAAAGAGAAAAAGACAGAGACAAAGAAAGAGAAAGAGACAGAGGCAAAGAAAAGAGACACAGACAAAGAGAGAGAAAGAGACATAGACAAAGAAAAGAGACAGAGACAGTGAGACAAAGAAAAGAGACAGAGACATAATAGAGACGAAGAAAAGAGTAAGGGGAGTGTGACAATTGGTAATGGTAGTGGTTCTGGGGAGGGTTGGCCACAAATGATATGCAAACCCTCCCAGGAACCACAAATATTGACCCCCTCCAATCAGCCACGAAGAAGGAGGAAAGAGAGAGAGAGAGAGAGAGAGAGAGAGAGAGAGAGAGAGAGAGAGAGAGATGAGAGAGAGAGAGAGAGAGAGAGAGAGAGAGAGAGAGAGAGTACGAAAAGAAAAAATAAATCAGAAGTAACAGCATTTAGAATGTAAGAGAAAAGAGAGAGAAGTGGATATGTGAAGAGAAAGGGAAGGAGTATGAGGGAAGGAGAATGAGGGAAGGAAGGAGTATGAGGAAGAGAAAGGGAAGGAGTATGAGGTAAGAGAGAGAGAGAGAGAGAGAGAGAGAGAGAGAGGAGTAGATTGAAAGAGTTACGAGATATTTAATAATTATCAACAACAATAAAGTTATTTTATATTACTATCTACAAGTGTGAAGAAAAATACAGTAAAGTAGAAGGCTCCAAGTTCCCAACCAACCACCATACAACACCAACAATGACCTCACATGTAAGCGGATATTAATTATTATACTTTCGATACATAAATAAGAGTGCCTTGATTCCTCCAAAGTATGCCAGGAAACAACAGCACCATATTAACAAAAATAATGGTGGCCTGTTTAGTTGTTGCTTGGAATAGTTTGAAGGAATCAATTGCTCCAGATTTTCCACCAGGAATGTAGAGACTAAGCAAATGTGTGCAATTTAGAATCCTGGCTACACGGTCATTCCAGCCTTGTAGTGCAGTAATTTAGAATACATACATACATACATATATATATACATACATACATTGCAGGTGAAGAAAATGTGAAGGCTGAGTCAAGGCTTATAGTATTAATTAATTTAAAAATATATAATTATGAATGCTGCGTTGTGGAAAAATATTATATAAAAAGATTGACTAAACTTCAATTCACAGACATTATTGGCCTTTTATCCTTAAGGGGGGATTTTCTTGTTGTTAAATTGGAAGGATGCTGATTCCTCCAAACTATGCCATGAAACAGACAGATCCCCTAATATAAGTAACATCCCGCTTCCTGGCAGAGTTAGAAGGAATCATTAGACCTCTCCCAATTCACCAACAAGAGAATCTCCCCTTAAGGTGGTAATTCCTTTTTGGTACATTGGAGTGCCTTGATTCCTCCAAAGTATGCTAGGAAACAGGACCAGAAGAGGAAAAATTAATAGTGTTCTGTTGCTTGGAATAGGTTAGGAATTCAGTTGCTCCAGATTTACCAACACAAAACTTCCCCCGTAAGATAAACTTTTGATGGAACCGAACACGTTAAGTGGTTGTGGCTGTGGTTGTGTTGGCGGGGAAAGAGAGACACACGTTGGTATGTGTAGTGGGAATCTTAGCTATTTAATTCCAGCCTCAAAGTAAAAGGAATTACATTTTCTCTTCTCTCTTTTCATGGTTTATTGCGGCCTTCAAAGGGGTCGTTGGTGGTGGTGGTGGTGATTTGTACACGCTTTGTAGTAAATGAACGAATGCAAGTATTTATTTAATTAATTTATTTATATATTTATTTATGTACGGTACTTTTTCAGAAGATAAAATGTAAGCCTATTTTAGTCCTGCAGTAAAGAGAAAGTACACCTTTATTTTGTTGATATATCAGTATAAATAAATCCTCAAATTAAGTAGTTTAGTAATATTTTCATCCTAACTTGCTAAGCCGTAGAGCAATGAAAGGCAAATGTAGAGAAATTTCAGTGTATGTGCAAGATTGTAAGGTAAAGAAGTCTCAAGGGGTTGGCAACACTGGCTAACATATCCTTCCTCTACTAAGGGGTGGGGTGGGGTGGGGGGGTTGCCACAACTCACCAACCTACAGGAATACATCAGTCAATACGTTCTCAACCAATATAAGTATACTCACCCCAGCCTCACTGAGACACAACCCACAACCAAACTAACATAGGAAGACAATAGGAAAAACAAATGAAGCGATGGTGTGTTATATACAGATATACTGATATAATTCTACCAGCTGGCAAACCAAAGTATTCCTCCCGTGGCTGGCCGACCACTCGACCACTGTACGTCTCGAACGTATAAACCATGGCCATGGTATGAACCCTCAATAACACTCGATCGTGTAATAATAATATATATATTGGTGAATGAAGGGTGATATATTGCATTTGTTTTTATTTTTCTTGTTAATTGACAGTGTTTGAAAAGATTAGCTGTGCAAGTGTGTGTTATTTCTAAGGATTTTTAAAGTACTGCCCAACACATCTTTACGACAATATTTCATTTCGAGAAAATTTGCTGGAACACTGATTATAATATCACAGAAAACAACACCAAACCACATACCTTTAGTCGACAGTAAACACGAGAGAGCAGAATGGTTACGTGTACAGTTATACTATGGTGTACAAAAAGTTGGTTCCCTCAGTCAGCCACAACAGGACTGAATTTCTCTGCATGGGATTCGGACGACAAAACACACACACGTCACCCTTTACTCTCTGTTCCTCGGTAGTTCCAATCACAGGTGCTTTAGTTGTATCGTAACTGCATTAGAGAACGAACTTTTGGTCACAATCATAGTACAGTATAATCGTGGTCAATAATCATCATCCATATATGGGTTATCTCAAGCAATTTGCTGACTAATGTTTTCACGTACACATATGATGTTATTATCTTACGTAGTGTGTAGCTGTTTGTAGTAAATTAAATTGTGCGTGTGTGTTATAAGTAGTGCATACTTGCTTGTAGTTAATTAAAAGATGGTACTTAACCTATTTATTGGAAAGTTTATCAGCTAACGAATAGAGGGAAGCTGTTAAATTCATACGTGTGTTACCCCTATATGGATGATTATTTTTGATCATGACTGTACATTTTGGGAGCCATCTTCTCTGTTCTAAGGCTGCGTCATCCCACTGAATATTTTGGTTGTAACTTCCACACCGTTTGTTTGGCAAGCACAATTAATAGTTCCACTCATTCACTGTGTTATATTATTCTATTCACCATCAGTATCCCGGCAATTCAGAAGCCAAAACACACGTAATAGTACAACCAACTATCAAACCTCTCTCTAGAACACATCACACGGTCTACTCTAATTACTTGATACACACACACTGGCTGGCCGGGGCCCGGGGCGCATATTCCGAAACTGTTGTTAATTTCGACACCATCTAAAATATCAGCCAATCAGGCGCCTTTCTCTCGTCATGACGTCACCTCCGATTAACCAATTACACTCCGAAAGGTATGACGTCATAGCTTGCTTTTATTGTTATAAGACATTGCACTTTTTCACGGTAGAAGTGGTCATTTATTTCTTTATACCTCATTAATTTCAGTAAATATTTACTTGGTTCTTTGAATACAAACGGAATAATGGTAGAGGATTAACATTATAGTACAAAATGTGTCAGTCCAATAAAAAATGAACTAAAAATTAAGTTGAAGTGAAAAAAGTTACTATCTGAAATATCAGCCTCTCACGACTCACGAGCTTCTCTTGTGTCATGACGTCATATTCCGATTAACTAATGACTCGCGCTTATCCTCGTGAAAAAAAAATATATAAAAACATTTCACTCCTTTACGACAGCTGTCATTTTTTCCATTATACAGTCACGAACACTAAGGTATACAGCATTGAACAGTCCAATTCACCAACGAAGTACTGTAATTCCAATGGAGATCTTATTGTGCATTTATTTACGGTCTCTAGGTATTCCAAGCACACCTAATTAGTTATTAGTGCTCGTTACTGTACCTCATTTATTTCGTGAAATAATGGCGGGATGATTTTGATTGTAGATAAGACTGAAAATAAATGATGGTAACTAAGGTCTGTCTTGTGTTCTCTCTCCCTTTGATTATACCCAACATCATGGAGCATCGAGGTCCTTTATCTTTGTGGGGTTATTCAATCTCCTGGCAATTTGCACTGAAATATTGCTTAACAGCTTTCCATTTATATTCTTGTATAATATTATCGTAAAGGGTCAACCTGGCTATTATTCTAATTGATACTATAATTTAGTTGTAAGTTACAAAGTGATATGCACACCAACTTTATTGATATAATACACCTGTATAGTAGTACAGTAGTATAGTATAGTATAGTAGTACAGTAGTATAGTATAGTATAGTAGTATATAGTAGTATAAATAAACTGGTCATGAGTTGCCAACTGGAAATTTCTTAAGGCGCTAAACTTACTCCCAAAAAAGCGCTAAAAAAGCGCTATTTTTGATAAATGTCCCACAAAACCTTCTGACTGTTATTTATTTATTACTCTTTATTATGTCAGGACTCTGAAATAATTAAAACCACCAAGAAATGCGCAACAAAAACACAGAAAAGCAGCTGCCAAATGGTACTAAAGCCAAATTGTAAGAGCTATATTGTTCTATAAAGTGCCGAATCTAGCTCCAAAAGCGCTAAATTGGCAACTCTGGCGACTGTGGCGCATGCAGCAGATACGTCATGGCGGCAATAACGCATAAAAACTGGATCAGACCTTATGCTCCAGAGTGCACTTCTTTGGCTGATATTTATGCATAATAATAAATAACGTATTATAATAATCATTATTAGTATTATTATGCACAATAATAATAATTGGTGTAATCGCATACGTTGGAGTGAACGACGCAATGACGTCATACCTTTGGAAGAGTGTGATTGGTCAATTGGAGGTGACGTCATGACGAGAGAAAGGCGCCTGATTGGCTGATAATTTAGATAGTGCCGAAATTTACAACAGTTTCGGTATATGCGGCCGGGGCCTGGCCCAAAGTTCCCCGAACCTCCCGATACCGAGATATACCGACACTGCTTGATTGTACAGTTACATTACAGTCTCGGCCTAGAGTAAGTATCCACCCACTCCCAGCCAACCCAGAAATGTGGCACCATCGCTACCGTGGATACGAAAGGTGAAGCAGGGCAAGACTCGTCAACCTGAGTCGAATCAGTTACTTGAGCTAGCGTTCTCGCTAGCTGAAGTAACAGTTCCTGATTCGAACTCAGGGTTGATAAGTTTTGCCTTCCTTCATCCCTCGTATCCCTGGTTGCGATGGTGCCACATGTCGGGGTTGGCTCGGAGTAGGTGGATACTTACTCCAGTCCGAGACTGTACATACGCATCCTACTCGACTCGTTGAAGCAGTGGTCAGACCCACAACACTCCGAACCCAAAGCCTCGACACCGAAACCAAGTATATAGGCTTCGACACAATGTTACGAGGCAACTAATAGTGAGCGAGTGAACCTAAAGGAACTCTGAATCTTAGGGACATTTGTTTGTTTAATTTATTATGTTATTATATTTTTGCTCAGGATTTAATGGGAATTGATAGGGCTGAGGGATGTGTATGTGTGTGTGTGTGTGTGTGTTTGCAGCAAATAAGATATGATAAGTTACCCCATATATAATCCATTTTCTTTGAGGTACCAAGACATCCATTTTCTTCTATGAAACAGAGATAAAAAAATAGATTATCCTTATTTATTGGGTGCAAGTAAATAATAGGAAAATATTTATATAAATTGTTATAAGATGTTGATAAAGATGTCACGTTCCCACCTACATATATTTACACAAAGCAAAGGCAGTTTATTTCACCTTCATAATTATAATCATGGATTAATATATTATTTCCGTCAACAAGAGTGGGTTTTATTCACCGTATAGTCACATATAGTTTTGGCATTTTGGGATTATAATGATTCCTCCAAACTATTCCCAGCAACAGACCACCATTATTTTTGTTAGTCCGGTCCTGTTTCCTGGCATACTTTGGAGGAATCAATACGCTCTAATGTACGGTACACCATAAGTATACTCTCCCCTTTAATCACCAAAACTGTTTCTGTATTACCGACAAATCTAAGAAATTCAAAATATTTTCAGGGGGGGTCGTGATGGGGTCAGGAGGGGGGGGGGTCGTGATGGGGTCAGGAGGGGGTCGTGATGGGGTCAGGAGGGGGTCGTGATGGGGTCAGGAGAGGGGGTCGTGATGTTGTCAGGAGGGGGTCGTGATGGGTCGGGGGAGGGGTCGTGATTGGGTCAGGAGGGGGTTGTGATGGGGTCGGAAAATGGAGGTAAAAAGGCACTTCAAACATTGCTACGAAACACCACCCTAAGTTATAACAATGAAGAAGCTTGTTTGTTTCGTGGAGGAGTCAGGAGGAATCAGAAGCTTCCAAAATGTCCCCCACACGATCACAGGGTCATAAATAGAGAATGATTTAAAGTGAATAATAATATGTAGGAATTAATAATAAATGGATATTAATTATATTTATTTATTTATGTAAAATGTGCTACAATCATGAAGTTAATAAATAGAAGAACAGAATATATATATATATATATATATATATATATATATATATATATAAACTGAATCATATCGTATTTAAAAATTAAGGGGTTTAATTTTAAGGACCCTGTGATCGTTTTTATGATAATTGGAGACTTCTGATTCCTCCTGACTATGCCACGAAACAAGCTCCTTCCATATAGGTGTATGACGTGTTTGTTTTGTGGCAGTATTTGAAGGACTCATTTACCTCCAATATTCTGACTACAGTATGTCACAGGGCCCCTTAAACAAAAATAATGTTGGCCTGTTTTTGGAGTAGTTTGGAGGAATCAGTTACTCCAGATTGACCACCAACATTGTATAATAATATAATAGGATATCTCCCCCTAATGTGTTACCAATCAGCTTTTTACCTCCTCTCACTTTAGGGTCGCAGTGTATTCCTAGGCAGACCAATAAGGACTCTGAATCTTAGGGACATTTGTTTGTTTTGAAATTCCTAAGCAGACCACCTGAATGATTCTGGATAGATATTGGTGTTGTGTTCCTCATAAGGTATGTTTATTTATTTTTCAACAGCACATATGTGAAACTAAGAAAATAGAAAGGGGAGTAGAAGAGATTATGAAATTATTATGAAAACTGCAAGAAGAGATGAGTGGAAATATGATAAAATGAGAGAAAGGGAGTGGGGAAGATGCTAAACAGAGAGAAAGGAAGTAGAAGAGAATATGAAAAAAATAGGAATCATGTAAGAATTGATAAGTGGAAATATGATAAAAGGAGAGAAAGGGAGTGGAAGGTGCTAAACAGAGAGAAAGGGAAGTAGAAGAGAATATGAAAAAAATAGGAATCATGTAAGAATTGATAAGTGGAAATATGATAAAAGGAGAGAAAGGGAGTAGAAGAAATTATAAAGAAATGATGAATAAATTGTAGCCATTAAGAGATGAGTAGGAACAAAATGTAAAAGAAGAGAAGCGGAGGTGTGTGGAAGGAGATGAGTGGAAATATGATAGAAGGAGAAGAAGGGAATAGACTGAATTATGGTAAATTGTTGAATAAAATGTAGCAATTAATTAAGAGATGAATGTGTGTGTGTGTGTGTGTGTGTGTGTGTGTGTGTGTGTGTGTGTGTGTGTGTTAACCTGAATACTTCGATACTGGATAAAGCTCATGTCCAGAGAGAGAGAGAGAGAGAGAGAGAGAGAGAGAGAGAGAGAGAGAGAGAGGAGGGAGGGGGGGGGGGGGAGGGGGGGTAGGAGGATATCAGCATCTCTCACTCAAACCTCAATCTATTTAACCAACAAACACGATCGAATTCTTGTCCTTCGTTCCATCCTTTACCCTCAAGTTAGACAAGTCATCGTTGTTGTTGATATTTTTTTCTGGACACAACTGCTGGTCAACTCTTGGAAAACTCTACCTTCATCTGTCATCATCCATCATTCCCACGTTCTATAATACACCATAATGCTCCTTTTTAAAGTGGGGTATATAGCACATTGTTTTGGGTGATATATCTGGAGCAAATGATTCCTCCAAACTATTCCAGGCAACAAGATACCATTATTTTTATTCATGTGGGTCCTGTTTCCTGGCATACTTTGGAGGAATCATGGCGCTCCAGTCTATCAAAAGTATACTATCCAGTTAAACGCAATGTATCTATAATAGACATTTGATATGATGTTTTTTTCCTCTCACTCTTTTTAATTTTTTTTTTTAATGTGGACGATTTTTTTATCAGTCAGCACCGTCTTCAAATTACACAATAAAATAGGTTTCGGGTTCACGGTGGAAGGGAATACACTAAAAAAATGATAATAATAAATAGAAAGCAAAAATAATAAAACATAAATGCCAACAAAAGAGACTCTGCCCTTCACTTCAGTTTCACTCAGTCATTCGGAAGGTGATGTCAGTGCCTGCTAGATTCTCCTTTATCCATTTGTCCATGTCTTCGTTCCAGTTCAGAGGAGAAGTGGTTCGCCAGTCCACTGTCACACCTGGAAGAAAAATGAATATATCAATAAATAATAATAATAATAATAATAATAATAATGATAATAAATAATAATGATGATAATAAAAAAAATATTATTGATAATGATGATCATAATAATAATGATAATGATACTACTACTACTTACTAATAATAATTATAATTATAAAAAATACAATAATAATAATAATAATAATAATAACAACAACAACAATAACAACAACAACAACAACAACAATAATAACAACAACAACAACACACCACACACTACCAATGGTAACCCAATGCCTTCCTACAGTACCTTTCCTGAAGAAGGTGAAGCAGCTGCCCTCATTGAAGATAGCCAAGTCATCTGTAGGTTCACCCCTCGATTTCATGGACGAGAAGGTAGAGTACTTGACACCTGTGATGAGAACCAATATAATAAATATAAATAAATAAATATATGAATAAATAAATGAATATAATCTGTGATGATGAGAGCCAATATAATATAAATAAATAGATAGATATGTAAATAAATGAATAAATAAATAAATATAATAATGATAATAATAATAACAATAACACTAATAATAATAATAACAATAATAGTAATAATAATATCAATAATAAAATCAACAACAACAACAATAATAATAATAATAATAATAATAATAATAATAATAATAATAACAATAATAATAATAAAAATAAAAAAAATAAAAAACTTCTTCCCCTTAATTTTTACACACTCACGTTTTGTAGTTGTCCGTCTGTGAGTTTTGTACCGAGGAGTTGGTTGAGTTTGACCACTTCAGCCAAGGGGTCGGCTTTTAGGTTCTCGTAGAAGACAAAGTTAAGGTTGGGATGGTGTCTCTTCTCCCAGGCTTCCTTCAGGTGAGGCAGTATGGACAGAACATCCCTGGAGAGAGAGAGAGAGAGAGAGAGAGAGAGAGAGTTAGAGAGAGAGGTGGGGGGATGGAGGAGATATACAGACAGACACACACACATACAGAGAGAGAGAGAGAGAGAGAGAGAGAGAGAGAGAGAGAGAGAGAGAGAGAGAGAGAGAGAGAGAGAGAGAGAGAGGAGAGAGAGAGAGAGAGAGGAGAACACACACACACACACACACAAAGAGAGGGAAGGGGGAGTGTGAGAGAGAGAGACAGACAGAGACCAAAAATAAAAATAAAACTCACATTCATATCAAAACAACTTTGGGGAACGTGTAGCTTAGTTAACTATTCACCTTCATAATTATAGCATTCATAATTATTTTCCTAACTTTCCAATAGACAGAAACAAAAATGAAAACTCAAATTCATATCGTTAGAACATCCCTGGAGAACGTATCATTTTTCTTTTCTTTTCTTTTTTTTTCTTTTTTTTAATACCTCAACCTCGGGATTTTCGTGGTGGTGTTACATAGTCATTCCTCTATTTACAACATATATTATTTTTTTTTCCCCAACTTTCCAACCGACAGAAACAACAAAATCATATCCAACTCACATTCATTTTTCATAAATTTCCTGACGAAGTGTTCCAGGGGTGCCCTTGTAGCCGACGCCCTTGATGGCCGCCCACATGTAATAGAAGGACACGGCCACGTCCTTTGGGTTCCTCGCTACGTATACCACCTACAGGAGGATGAATGGATGAAGAAATAGTATTAAAAAGAACAGTTGGGCTTATATTCATGCATGTAAAGTTTATTCCTATGTTATGGGTGAAGAAATAGTGTTAAAAAGAATAGATGGGCCTCTATTCATTAAAGTAAAGTTTATTCCTATATTAAAAGTTTGTGGTAAGCGTTCGTCTCTAAAGAACCCGGCACCATGCTCTGAAACCATATTATTGACTGGTTCGAATACGTCAGTGACTCGTCTGTGTGGTGTGGTGTGGCAGGGATCCACATGCATATTGTACAGTCACTCATAAAAGTATAGACTTCCCTCATTCCAGACACCTTTTAACTCGTGTAATATCGGTTCTGGTAACATTGTATCTGACGTCAGAGTTAGTGGTGTGTCGAAATAATTATACAAACTGCATGATTCGTTTCATCTGCCGATAGTTCAAAGTGTGTCGAGCAGATCAACTCCATCCCTCAAGCGCCATCACTGACTTCACGTACACTCGCGGTCAGAAATTGTGTCTTGATCCCTTGGCACGATGAATCGCAACTAGACAAGCTTTGATGATTCGAACAAATGTGGTGTTGTAGGGAGACGCACAGTTATTCAAACTTTATAAAAAAAAATTTATATAAAAAAAAATTTTATAATAAAAAAAATTTTATATAAAAAAAATTTTTATATAAAAAAAATTTTTATATAAAAAAAAATTTTATATAAAAAATTTTTTTTTTATATAAAATAAAATTGTTATATAAAAAAATGTTATATAAAAAAAATGTTATATAAAAAAAAATGTTATATAAAAAAAAAATGTTATATAAAAAAAAATGTATATATAAAAAAAAATGTTATATAAAAATTAATAATGTTATATAAAAAAAATGTTATATAAAAAAAGTTTATATAAAAAAATTTTATATAAAAAAATTTTAATATAAAAAAAATTTTATATAAAAAAAATTTTATATAAAAAAATTTTATATAAAAAAAATTTTATATAAATAAAAATTTTATATAAAAAAAATTTTATATAAAAAATTTTATAAAAAAATTTTATATAAAAAAAATTTTATATAAAAAAAATTTTTATATAAAAAAATTTTATATAAAAAAAATTTTATATAAAAAAAATTTTATATAAAAAAAATTTTATATAAAAAAAATTTTATATAAAAAAATTTTATATAAAAAAAAATTTTATATAAAAAAAATTTTATATAAAAAAAATTTTATATAAAAAAAATTTTATATAAAAAAAATTTTATATAAAAAAAATTTTATATAAAAAAAATTTTATATAAAAAAAATTTTATATAAAAAAAATTTTATATAAAAAAATTTTTATATAAAAAAAATTTTATATAAAAAAAATTTTATATAAAAAAAATTTTATATAAAAAAAATTTTATATAAAAAAAATTTTTATATAAAAAATTTTTATATAAAAAAATTTTTTATATAAAAAATTTTTATATAAAAAAAATTTTATATAAAAAAAATTTATATTAAAAAAATTTTATATAAAAAAATGTTATATAAAAAAAATGTTATATAAAAAAATGTTATATAAAAAAAATGTTATATAAAAAAAATGTTATATAAAAAAAATGTTATATAAAAAAATGTTATATAAAAAAAATGTTATATAAAAAAATGTTATATAAAAAAATGTTATATAAAAAAATTTTTTTATAAAAAATTTTTTTTATAAAAATTTTTTGTTTATAAAAATTTTTGTTTATAATTTTTTTTTTTTTTTTTTTAATTAAAAAAAAAAAAATTTATATAAAAAAATTTATATAAAAAAAATTTTTATATAAAAAAATTTTTATATAAAAAAAAAATTTATATAAAAAAAATTTATATAAAAAAAAATTATATAAAAAAAAATTTTATATAAAAAAAATTTTATATAAAAAAAATTTTATATAAAAAAAATTTTATATAAAAAAAAATTTATATAAAAAAAATTTTATATAAAAAAAAATTTATATAAAAAAAAATTTATATAAAAAAATTTTATATAAAAAAATTTTATTATAAAAAAATTTTTATATAAAAAAATTTTTATATAAAAAAATTTTATATTAAAAAAATTTTATATAAAAAAAATTTTATATAAAATTTTTTTTATATAAAACAAATTTTATATAAAAAAAATTTTATATAAAATTTTTTTTATATAAAACAAATTTATATAAAAAAAATTTTATATAAAAAAAATTTTATATTAAAAACATTTTATATAAAAAAAAATGTATATAAAAAAAATTTTTATATAAAAAAAATTTTTATATAAAAAAAATTTTATATAAAAAAAAATTTTATATAAAAAAAATTTTATATAAAAAAAATTTTTATATAAAAAAATTTTTATATAAAAAAATTTTTATATAAAAAAATTTTTATATAAAAAAAATTTTTATATAAAAAATTTTTTTATATAAAAAAATTTTTTATATAAAAAAAATTTTATATAAAAAAATTTTTATATAAAAAAATTTTTATATAAAAAAAATTTTATATAAAAAAATTTTATATAAAAAAAAATTTATATAAAAAAAATTTATATAAAAAAAATTTATATAAAAAAAAATTTATATAAAAAAAATTTTATATAAAAAAAATTTTATATAAAAAAAATTTTATATAAAAAAAATTTCATATAAAAAAAATTTCATATAAAAAAAATTTTATATAAAAAAAAATTTATATAAAAAAATTTTATATAAAAAATATTTTATATAAAAAAAAAAATTTATATTAAAAAATTGTTATATTAAAAAAAAAATTTATATAAAAAAAAAAATTTTATATAAAAAAATTTATATAAAAAAAAAATTTATATAAAAAAAAGTTTATATAAATTTTTTTTTTATAGTAACAATAATACTTAACCGAATTAATGCCAGTCTGATACAATTAGTCCAGTTACAGAAGGGAGAGAAATGGACCCTCACACAGAACAATTAAATTTGAGAAATGCTGGAAGAATGACATTGAGCACCGGCTTTTCTCGCTATATATTACTCTTTGAGAAACCTACGTCAAAACCACAACACTCAAGGATTGGCTATCTTGTAAACTTGGAATGATCCTTGATTGGTACAGACGGCCCAATATGTTAAAGAGGGAATCTGGAGCTTCATAACACACTGTACACTCAAAAACCGACCAGGTCTTGGTCTCTCCTCGCATCCTTTTCGGGGTCGAACCAGGCAACGAGCAGTTGTGGTGTGATGTAGGTCTTCCAGTCCCGTAACATATAAAAAAAAAAATTATATAAAAAAAATTATTTATATAATAATTGTTTTTATATAAACAAAATTTTTGTCCTGATCCCTTGGCACGATGAATTGCAACCAGCCAAGCTTTGATGATTGGAACCAATGTGTGTTGTAGGGAGACGCACAGTTGTTGTTCAAAGCCAGGCTGTTTGCGATTCATCTTGCCAGGGGATCGGGACACAATTTCTGACCGCGAGTGTACACTGTTGCCAGAACCGATATCGCACATAGCAGAAGGTGACTTGCCCTGGGGGGTGGGGGTGGGGGGGGGGGGGGGGGTCTTAATTTTTATGAGTGACTGTACCAAAAATTTTCCCTTACTGTGTTATACTGTATACTGCCTTATGGGAGGAATTGTTGGTGGTAAACTGGCTTGGTTCACACAGTCCTGATAAAATGTCTCAAAACCTGTACTAGGATATCAATGGTGTAAAAGAGCCCTTAAGTGGGTAATACACTTTTGGTACTGTACAGCCACAATCAAATATCCACCGACACTTTCCTTCCATTGTGTAAATAAATTAGTATCATATCAAAATATAATCATACAACAACACCTTACATCAACTCAACCCCCTCAATTATTATTATGAGATGCTGCAAACTTATAACACGTGTTGTTCTTTATTACCAAGATATTTACTACGATGGAAGGAAAATATTGGTAGTTATTTGATCGTGGCTGTACATTAAAGAGCCTTGATTCCTCCCAAATCTGGCAGGGAAACAGGAGCAGACTGACATGAATAACGGTGTCCTGTTGCTTGGAAATATTTGGAGGAATCAGTCTCTCTAGATTTTCCATCATTGTACTACATACCACATTAATTAAGTACAAGTGTCCTCAAAACTCGTGACACTTCTAGATAGGGTGAAAGAGGGGGTGGGTGGGGTGGGGTGGGTGTGCCAAAGTGGGGGGAGTTCGTAGG
>JAWQEG010004430.1:32500-35075 GCA_033782935.1 Petrolisthes cinctipes
CAAAGATTAGGGGGACGATATTGCAAAAAGGAGGGGGACGAGATTGCAAAGATTAGAGGGACGATATTGCAAAGGGGAGGGGGACGAAATTGATAGAGGGGAGGACGAAGTTTTATAGGGGGAGAAACTACTACGAAGGGTAGGACGAATTTGCAAAAGGGAGGGAACGAAAAAGTTACAAGGAGAATTTAACTGTTACAGGGAGGACCAAACAGAAACGAAAGGGGGAAGGAGACCATTAGAAGAAGGGACGAAATTGTTAGAGAGAGAAGACGAAATTGTAAAGAAAGAGGGAGGACGAGACTGTTACAGGGAGGACGAGATAGGTTTCAAAATTACTCGACCTGGCTGACTTTTAAGTGGGAAGTACAGCCACAATCAAATAACCAACGACACTTTTACGCAATCATGCAAAGAAATTAGTATCATATCAAAATATAATCACACAAAATCTTACGTCAACTCAACCCCCTCAATTATTATTATGAGGTGCTGGAAAATCATGCACGTGTTGTTTTTTATTACCAAGATATTTACTACGATGGAAGGAAAGTGTTGGTGGATATTTGATTATGGCTGTACAGTGTTAGTAAATCTGGAGCAACTGATTCCTCCAAAGTATTCAAGGCAACAAGACACCATTATATTAATTTTGTTCCTCTGGTCCTGTTTCCTGGCATACTTTTCTTGGAGGAATCAAGGCGCTCCATTCTACCAAAAGTAAAATAAGTTGTTGTGGTTTTTATGGTGTTTCACGGTTCACTACAGGACGGATACAGCCAGGAAATCCTTCTCCACGTTGTGTTTTGACTGGACAGGGCTGGAATGACAAATAAGTTGATGTCCTTTGCCCGATAGCAGTCAAGAGGTACAGTCACAATCAAATATCCACGGACACTTTCATTCCATCGTAGTAAGTTTCTTGGTAATAAAGAACAACACATGCATGATTTTGCAGCACCTCATAAAGATAATTGAAGGGGTTGAGTCGACGTAAGGTGTTGTATGATTATATTTTGATATGATAATGATTTATTTGCACGATGGAAGGAAAGTGTCGGTGGTTATTTGATTGTGGCTGTACATACAGTTAGTTAGTCAGTCATGCAGGAAGTGACGTTATTATTAGCAGGAAATTATTATCAGTATGTGTATTGTACCATTTTCAACTCTCTCTCTCTCTCTCCTCTCCTCTCTCTCTCTCTCTCTCTCTCTCTCTCACGTAATGACTCGGAAGGAACTTATTACCAGTGTTTGTATTGTACAGCCACAATCAAATATCCACCAACACATTCCTTCCATCGTGCAAATAAATCAGTATCAAATCAAAATATAATCATACAACACCTTATGTCAACTCAACCCCTTCAATTATTATTATTATGAGGTGCTGCAAAATCATACACGTGTTGTTCTTTATTACCAAGATATTTACTACGATGGAAGGAAAGTGTCGGTGGATATTTGATTGTGCAAGGCTGTACTACCATTATTCTCTCTCTCTCTCTCTCTCTCTCTCTCTCTCTCTCTCTCTCTCTCTCTCTCTCTCTCTCTCTACACACCACACACACACACACACACACACACACACTCACATCAAAGCTCTGTATCTTATCCAGAAACTTGGGTGCCGCTCCAGGATACAGCCAACCCTCAGGAAGGATACGTAGGACAGTGTCACTGAAGGCTTCCTGGTCCTTCCTCATCCTGGCCCTAAACTCCTCGCTCATGGGCTCATACTCGTGGCCGCTGAGTAGCCGCTTCTTGCTCATCCTCGCTGATCTGAAAATAGTGTGACGATTAGCAGTGGAAAAATAAATACATTGATTCCTCGCTGATCTGAAAATATTGTGACGATTAGCAGTGGAAAAATAAATACATTGATTCCTCGCTGATCTGAAAATATTGTGACGATTAGCAGTGGAAAAATAAATACATTGATTCTTCGCTAATCAGATAATAGTGTGACGATTAGCAGTGGATAAATATATTCCTCGCTGATCAGGTGATTTATTAATGGCGATTTTATTATGTGGTCAGCGAGAAACAGTCAGATTCCTCGCTGATCTGATGTTATTAATGAACTGATATAGATTCCTCGCTGATCTGAAATACTAATGAACAGATACATTCCTCGCTGATCAATTAATAAATCTATGACGATATTATATGATCAGCGAGAAACAGATAGATTCCTCTCCCATCCAACCCTTCCTCTCCCATTCCAACCCTTCCTCTCCCATCCAACCCTTCCTCTCCCATCCAACCCTTCCTCTCCCATCCAACCCTGCCTCTCCCATCCAACCCTTCCTCTCCCATCCAACCCTGCCTCTCCCATCCAACCCTTCCTCCTCCTCTTCTTCCTCCTCATACAACCCTCCCTCTCTTATCCAACGCTCCCTCTCTCTCTCTCTCTCTCTCTCTCTCTCTATCATCCAACCCTCCCTATCTCATTCGACCTTTCCTCCTCCTCCTCCTTAACCAACAACACAACACTACCATTACCACCAACAACAACAACAATGCCTCTCTTGTTTATGGTAGACAGTTTTAGGAGATGAATGGTGGTTTGGTC
>JAWQEG010004431.1:0-32344 GCA_033782935.1 Petrolisthes cinctipes
GAGAAAGGGGTAAGAGAAAAGGGATATATGAGGGGAAGATAAGTGGGATGAAAGGGGGGAAGAGGAGAGAGATGAAAGGGGGAAAAGAAGAGGGATGTAAGGGAGGGAAGGGAAGAGGGATGATTGGTTGGAAGGGATAGAGAAGAGTAGTAGGAGGAAAGGGGTAAGGAGTAGGTAGGGAAGTGAGATGAAGGGGGATGGGAAGGCAAGTGAGATGAAGGGGGATGGGAAGGCAAGTGAGATGAAGGGGGATGGGAAGGCAAGTGAGATGAAGGGGGATGGGAAGGCAAGTGAGATGAAGGGGGATGGGAAGGGCAAGTGGTGAGATGAAGGGGGATGGGAAGGCAAGTGAGATGAAGGGGGATGGGAAGGCAAGTGAGAGATAGGCTAGGCTGTTTTCTGACCAAGCCGAGTTAGAAGGAATCAGTCAATACAACCCAAATATATTATCCCTTAAGTGGAAGATAACAGTTTGCTTTGTTCTCTAATCCTTTGTAACGGAGAACCAGAGAGTAACCTAACCTAAAACTATGTGATGGTACAGTCGGCAGCATAAGTTCGCTTCATTTCTACCTATGTAATCTATGAGCTATATTGATTTTGTAACACAATTTGAATGCAGAGATGACAGATATACTTCACACGTGGTAAATGACACATGTTTTTTAGGATAGAAACTGGTTCAGAATGCAACTATCTGGTCATATTTACATTACCAAGTGCATAAGATGGACGCGGATTTATGCTGTCGGGTGTACTAGCAAGACTAATAGACTATAAGTATTCTATTGGTTTTGGGTACTAGTAGAGGTCAACCAAAGACGAAGGTTACTAGTAGGCTTATATACAGCTTACTTATACAGCTTACTTATACAGCTTACTTATATAGCTTACTGTATTCATAATGGAAGGGTTACCGTACACGCTAGGCCCAGGCTATGTTTTAGTAATGAGAAGCTATACACACACACACACACACACACGAGCGAAGATGAGGGAGGAATGATGATGAGAGGGGGAGGAAGCTGAGCGAAGATGAGGGGGAGGAAGCTGAGCGAAGATGAGGGGGAGGAAGCTGAGCGAAGATGAGGGGGAGGAAGCTGAGCGAAGATGAGTGAGGGAAGGAAGGAAGATGAAGGTAAAGTGATGGGGAAAGCTAGGTATAGTAGTAGCCTTGGCCTATGAATACGGGGTAAACATTGACAAGGGTCGAGAAAAGACAAAAGTGGAAGAAGTAGCAATGATGGGAAAAGAGCTAGGAGGGTAAAGGAAGAGAGGCAAATTCGAGTGGAGGGTGGAGAGAGGGGGGAAGAGTAGAGGGAGAGGGGGAGTGGAGGGAAGGGTGGAGGGAGAGGGGGGAGTGGAGAGTGCGGGGAAGAGTGGAGAGTGCGGGGAAGAGTGGAGAGTGGAGTGCGGGGAAGAGTGGAGAGTGGAGAGTGCGGTGGAGAGTGCGGTGGAGAGTGGAGAGTGGAGAGTGCGGTGGAGAGTGTGGGGAAGAGTGGAGAGTGCGGGGAAGAGTGGGGGAAGAGTGGAGAGTGCGGGGAAGAGTGGGGGAAGAGTGCGGGGAAGAGTGGGGGAAGAGTGGAGAGTGCGGGGAAGAGTGGAGGAAGAGTGGAGAGTGCGGGGAAGAGTGGAGGAAGAGTGGAGAGTGCGGGGAAGAGTGGAGGGAGAGTGGAGAGTGCGGGGAAGAGTGGAGGGAGAGTGGAGAGTGCGGGGAAGAGTGGAGGGAGAGTGCGAGGAAGAGTGGAGGGAGAGTGGAGAGTGCGGGGAAGAGTGGAGGGAGAGTGAAGAGGGAGGGAGGGAAATATGGGTGAAGCATGATAGAAGTGTAAATAGAGGACAAGTAAGGATGAGATAGTCTGAGCCAGGGACAAGAACGAGGGTCGGGTAGGTTTACTGTTAATTAAATAGGAGGGTGCATGGGTGGGATCGACTAAGATACCTAAGATCGTGAGGAGAAGGAAGGAAAGAGTGAGCGAGTATAATAGTGACGTGTATAAATAAGGTGTGGTCATCTAGTGGGTCAGAAGACAAGCTACGGTACCAACATCATCACCACGAAGCCCCACTGTCTCCTCTAGTGTGTGTGTGTAACTCCTCTTGTCTCCTAATAGTGACGTGTATCAATAAGGTGTGGTCATCTAGTGAGGCATAAGAGAAGCTACGGTACCAACATCACCACCACGGAGCTCCACTATCTCATCTAGTGCGACACCCAATATCTAGGGGCCTCGCAAGAGTCACTGGCTACTGACAGCCTACAATACCGAAAATGTAGTCTATTGAGAACGTGTGTGAGTCAGTGTAAGATGCAGGAATGAAATGGGGGAAATACAATAGCCTACCTAGTGTGAGGGTGTGAAAGTAATGGATATGAAAAATCAGAGTTATGTGAGGTACAGACAGGGTTGACGACAGAGTGAGAGAGTGACGACAATAGGGTGGTAAGAGAGGGAGGGATTCAAGCGTGGGAGGAGAGGGCCAGAACGGGACAGGGTTGACGACACAGTGAGAGTGACGACAATGGGTGGGAAGAGAGAGAGAGAGAGAGAGGGATTCGAACGTGGGAAGAGAGAGAGAGAGGGATTCAAGCGTGGGAGGAGAGGGCCAGAACGGGACACACTGTGGGAGGACAAGTGTGGTGGTGTCTGTGATGTGAAAAATGAAAATCTATTCCCTCGCCTGCCTGGCCCACCTCCAATTCGTCATGGCTTGGGAAATAGCCTGTCTGTCTGCTGGGGTCGTGGTGGGTGAGGCTGGGGGTCGTGGAGGGTGAAGCTGGGGGTCGTGGTGGGTGAAGCTGGGGGTCGTGGAGGGTGAAGCTGGGGGTAGTGGAGGGTGAAGCTGGGGGTAGTGGAGGGTGAAGCTGGGGGTAGTGGAGGGTGAAGCTGGGGGTAGTGGAGGGTGAAGCTGGGGGTAGTGGAGGGTGAAGCTGGGGGTAGTGGAGGGTGAAGCTGGGGGTAGTGGAGGGTGAAGCTGGGGGTAGTGGAGGGTGAAGCTGGGGGTCGTGGAGGGTGAAGCTGGGGGTCGTGGAGGGTGAAGCTGGGGGTCGTGGAGGGTGAAGCTGGGGGTCGTGGAGGGTGAAGCTGGGGGTCGTGGAGGGTGAAGCTGGGGGGTTAGGTCACTCCACTCCAACACAAGGTCACTACCAACACGACAGACACAGAGGGAGGAACTTACCACACAACACGACTAATAGCAAAAAGCGATTGGAATTCACAACACCCAAATTGAATACACGATAAAAACAGGTTGAGAAGGACTGGAAACCGCAAATGTCGATGGCAACATACCTAAGCTACATACATGCAGGCCAAAAACATACAAGTCAAAAACATACCGGTCAAAAACATACAGGTCAAAAACATACAGGTCAAAAACATACAGGTCAAAAACATACCGGTCAAAAACATACCGGTCAAAAACATACCGGTCAAAAACATACCGGTCAAAAACATACCGGTCAAAAACATACAGGTCAAAAACATACAGGTCAAAAACATACAGGTCAAAAACATACAGGTCAAAAACATACAGGTCAAAAATATACAGGTCAAAAACATACAAGTCAAAAATATACAAGTCAAAAACATACATGTCAAAAATATATTCAGGTCGAAAAAATATTCAGGTCAAAAAATAGATAAAAAATACACAGGTCAAAAACATACAGGTCAAAAACATACAAATATGTACCCAAATAGCCTAAAGGGGTGGGCGGCGATTGAGTAGTCACAGGCGAGTCATTGTTAGTGGTTCGTATCCTGGTTATGTTTAGTCCAGGGCTGATGAGACATACCCTACTGTATATATAATTAGGCTAGTATCGAACAGTCCAAAAATAATGTATATATGTCTGCATTTAATTAAGTGGAGATTCTCTTGTTGGTAATTGGACGGTAACTGATTCCTCCTAACTAGCCTATAACAGAAAACAGACGCCCTCAATGGTACACTCGTGATACGTAATTCCTGACCAGAGACGAACGGCAGGCACCACACACACACACACACACACACATACGCATACCCAGCATTCGAACTCAGCCTCTATATGTGTACTGGGTGGGGAAATGAGCAATACCAGGCGATTCGAAGCTTTCTGCTCCTCACACTCTGGTCAGAAATTATGTATCACGAGTGTACCAATAGGGTATCTGTTTCGTGGCATAGTTTGGAGGAATCAGAAACCTTCAAAATCACCAACAAAACAATCTCCCCTTTAGGCTAACTGGAGGTCGAGACACTTGTCAATACAATATTTATACAGTATATTTTTATATCACAGTCTACTGGTCAATGGGTCATATTCAAGAACATTTGAAGTGCATACGATGACGTGGTACTGATACGACGGCTCCATAAACAATTGAGCCATCGCATCGGTACCACACCATCGTATACACCATCAATGTTCTTGAATATGGCTTAAAGGGGAAGTTTTGTGTTGGTAAATCTGGAACCAACTGAATCCTCCAAATTATATCAAGCAACAGAACACTATTATTTTTGCTCTTCTGGAATCACGGCACTCCAATGTAACAAAAAAGAATTCCCACCTTAATGTATTACAGCGTTATTACTGCGTCTCGGTATAGGCTATTAGGCCATTATTATGTTTTCCATGAGTGACTTGACTTAAACATAGACCCGACACATCCCACCTCAACCCCAAAAAAAAGTGTACAGATAAGATAAAATAGAAAGCTCTTTATCTACAAGTAAAATTTAACGCCGTGTTACTGTTACCGGTACGTTACGGTATATATATATACATATATAATTTTTTCCTTGTATGACGTGACATGGCAAAACCCATCCCGCCTAATTAGTCTAAAGGAAAGTTAACATACGGTAATACAAAACTACAGGAAAGTTTACATATACGGTAATACAAAACTCCAGGAAAGTTTACATAGCCTATACGGTAATACAAAACTACAGGAAAGTTTACATATACGGTAATACAAAACTCCAGGAAAGTTAACATATAGCCTACGGTAATACAAAACTCCTTTAATTTGCAACAGAATTTTTATTAACATGAGGTTGAACACACGTGGTAACTTATCCAAGGCAGTGATACCCTAAAGTTGCCGACACCAGCAGTCTGTTATACCATCCTTAAAGGGACCCAACGAACCCCTTCCTATATAAACCACACGGTATGGCCTTCACAAATCACTTATCAACAGGAGAGAGAGAGAGAGAGAGAGAGAGAGAGAGAGAGAGAGAGAGAGAGAGAGAGAGAGAGAGGACTTCTGACCCTGACTGTGCCTAAATACACGGCTCTTCCGCCTCACCTGTAACGGAGTGCACGCGTAAACCTTCCCTCCCTCCATTCCCTCCCTCTTACTATAATCTCTCCTCTCTCTCCTTCCCTCCCATTTGCTATAATCTCTTCTCTCTCTCCTTCCCTCCCTCTTACTATAAACTCTTCTCTCTCTCATTCCCTCCCTCTTACTATAATCTCTCCTCTCTCTCCTTCCCTCCCTCTTACTATAATCTCCTCTCTATTCCCTCCCTTACTTTTTACTGTACCTACATCAAGCTACCCTTTGCATTCAAGTACACACATACATAGTCTATTTCCTTTCCCTTTAGGCTAATCCACTCCCATTTATCAATTCTCTCTCCTGCCAACCCTCATTGAACCCTGGTATACTTTTATTTCCTTCTCTTCCAAATTACTTCTCCATTCCATTTCACTTCATTCTGTCCATGTCGTCTCTTCCCATCCCTCCCCAACCTCGCGAGGACCATTAGTGCGTTGCTGTTTGAAGGTCGTTGGAATTCCCTTGTCTTATAAACCCTACCTTCCCATCACTTCTCCCATACCCTTCCCTTCCTCCTTCCCCATCTTTTTTGAGCCCTTCCATCCCTTCCCATATTTCATACCTTCCCTATCTTTTTTTAAGCCCTTCCATCCCTTCCCATAACTCATACCCCCATCCCTTCCCATCTTTCATTGCCTCCCTTTCCTCCCTTTCCCATATCTCATACCCTCCCCTTCCTCCACTCCCCATCTTTCATAGCCTCCCCTTCCTTCCTTCCCCATCTTTCATAGCCTCCCTTCCCCTCAATCTCCATCCCTTCACATACACCCTCCATTCCTGTTATTGCCCAGAACTCTTGCCCAGTGTGCCCCGAGGGAGAGGCTATCACCAAACAATCCTCTCCCAGCCACACCTTTACTCTCTCTCTCTCTCTCTCTCTCTCTCTCTCTCTCTCTCTCCCAGCCACACCTCCCTCTCTCACACATACACAATTCTCTCCCCACCACACCTCACTCACACACACACAATCCTCTCCCACCACACCTCCCTCTCTCACACACAATTCTCTCCCAGCCACACCTCTCTCTCTCACACACACATACACAATCCTCTCCCAGCCACACCTCACTCACACACACACACACACACACACACAATCCTCTCCCAGCCACACCTCCCTCTCTCACACACATACACAATCCTCTCCCAGCCACACCTCTCTCTCTCTCTCTCTCTCACCCCGCCAGCCACACCACCCACCATCTATTATTCACAAACCAACCTCCGAAGAGTAGACAGAAAAAAAAGCAACTCTGAATTATACATGAGGTCTGAACCAAAGCACCCAGACGAAAGCAGTAAAAAAAGAGAGAGAGAGAGAGAGAGAGAGAGAGAGAGAGAGAGAGAGAGAGAGAGAGAGAGAGACAGAGAGAGTAATTAAGTAGGCTACGGGGAAGTCTAATTAATGATGAGTAGCCTACTAGATAACTAATATATAATTAAAGAGATTAAGTTAATTCCTAAATAATAATAATAATAATAATAATAAGTGGAGTTATCATGGTTATAAAATCAAGTGTCGTCGTTTGCCTTGGTATATTGGTACGGTACACTCGTGATACATAATTTCTGACCAGAGTGTGAGGAACAGAAAGCTTCGAATAGCCTGGTATTGTTCATTTCCCCACCCAGTACACATATAGAGGCTGAGTTCGAATGCAGGGTATGTGTGTGTGTGTGTGTGTGTGTGTGTGGTTCCTGCCGTTCGTCTCTGGTCAGGGATTACGTTTCACGAGTGTACAGCCACAATCAAATAACCACCGACACCTTCCTTCCAACGTACAAATAAATCAGTATCATATCAAAATATAATCATACAACAACACCTTACGTCAACTCAACCCCCTCAATTATTATTATGAGGTGCTGCAAAATCATACACGTGTTGTATTTTATTACCAAGATATTTACTACGATGGAAGGAAAGTGTCTGTGGATATTTGATTGTGGCTGTACCTACCTACTACTCGTTTACCTTAAATAAAACCAGATATATATATACAGATTTTTTTACGATGCAAGTACTCCAGACATCAGAAGGTTAAAAAGTACCGTACCGTAATCTATTCAACCACAAATGGGCTGGTATTTGTCTTAAGGGGGTAATTAACTTTCGTTACATTGGAGTGCCTTCATTCCTCCAAATTGTGCCAGGAAACAGGACCAAATGAACAAAAATAATGGTGTTCTGTTGCTTGGAATAGTTTGCTCCAGATTTACCAACACTGCACCTCCCCCTTAAGTACACTCAGTTACAATAATCTCTAGCCACACTTGAGTCGAAGCCCGAAAACTGAAGCAGGCGGTTTCTGGACGACAGCCCACCCAAAACCTAATTTAGATCAGACGCGTGTGTGTGTGTGTGTGTGTGTGTGTGTAGCCTCGTGATGGTTTGGGTGGGCTGTCGTCCAGAAACCACCTGCTTCAGATCTCGGGCTTCGACTCCGGTGGGCTCGAGACTATGGTATCCGAGTGTACATTATGCTCAGACGAACGCCAGACGATTTAACTAGCTATAGAATATAGTAAACAAACATATTGGCTACTGTACCCTACATCACTTAAGGTAATATATAGCCTACATCTACTCCGGAGGGGACAACAAATATATTATAATTTAGGCTACACTTGAGTGCCGAAAGATTATGTTTACACGAAGATCAGATTCAGAGGCAGATTTTCATAGATGGTGGTAAATATTTAGCAATTATGTCAACCCTATATACCTGTAACACACACACACACACACACCTTCACTTTCTTTAACTTGCGGGTACAGAGACACGGACGGCTATTCTCCCACGACCCTTTATTTTTTCTCCTCCAACCAACCGCACCTCCCTCCATCTTACTAGGCTACTTCCCTCCCTCCACACATCAACCTTCCTCTTCACTCGTCTGCTCTGAACTTAGCCTACATATTCTCATCTCACAACTTCACTTCCTTCCCTACATCAACTTTTCTCATCTCTTTACCACCCCCAAATCAACATAGGCAAAATAGGCTTAGTCTCTCCTCGTTCTCACTACCATTAGGCTATCTACGGTACTTCTTTCAACAGCACCAAGACGTGTTATCATCTTTCAACAGCACCAAAACATGTGATCATCATTGTTTCACTCATCACACCCACATAGCTACCCAGCATCACCATCTCCCTTCACCACAATATAGCTTTTCATCACCATTACTTAACCAAAACCTCTCATACCTTCACCCAGCCCTTATATAGTCTATCACCATCATCTCCTCGCCCTCTCCATACCCATCACCACGGCCGCCATTACTTCCTCTTCTCACCACAACACACACACACACCTCCCAATCTCCATCAGTCTCCACTTATCATCAGCATTACTACTACCTCTTCTCACCACCACACACACACACACTCTTTCCACTCAACTCCCTGAGTCCACATTTCCATCTCCCCCTCATCACCACGCTCACTTCCCCACAACACTTTGAAGTCAATAGCACCTTCCTTCCTTCCCTCACCACGATCAAGCTTCATCCAGGCACCATCTCCAGCACCTGTCATTCTTCACTTCCACTTCACTCAGTTCGAACACCACTCAAACCAGAGATAGATGGGAATATAGAATAACGTACAGGAGTAAACTCTTTTAGTCTACTAACGTGGGGGTTTAAGTTAATCTAGAATATACAGTACCTCATATTTCTAAGAGTATCCTAACGGGGTTAAAAATAACTTCCCTCACCACCAAGACACACACACCAAACACCTTCCCTTTAGTTGTGTGTATAGCCTACAATAGAAGGTGGAGGAAGGACTGAGGAGGGTCACAAATTTAACCACCGATCCCATTAACCTCCACCTCTGACACCCTCCCTCCTCCCCAACCTCTTCTTCCTCCACGTTCATGACCCCCTCCACCTTTACCCTTCACTCATCTCTTCTCTTCTCCACTCCGCCACCTTCACTACCCTCCCTCCGTCCATTGTAGTACGTGCATAAAAATTTGTGTTTTAGATCATATGCTGGATGAACTGATTGGCTGGCTGCTACTGGCTTCTCCAAACTATGACACAAAACAGACCCTCAGTAGGCTAAGCTAGACTAGGCTATTCGAAGCACACCTGGATACATAGCCTAATGCGGCTCGTGACTGTACAACAAAGACCTGAAGATCCTAAGATGGACCTGAGAGTGGCAACGCGGCTGATCCTGGCTTGGGATGATGTAGTCTGAAGAGTAACAAGGGTGAATGATACAATGAATCACTATGGTAACGGTGGAACAGGAAGAAACAAATAGTGTACCGTACGGTGTAAACAATGAAGTAGGAGGGTAACAAGGATGGCTCTCTTGTTGGTAGGATATATCGGAGAGATAATAATGACTACTCCAAACTAACGTAGGCTATGGCACGCAACAGATCCCTCATTAGCAACAGTGAGGTTGTCTGTTTCCTGGTATAGTTTGGAGAAATCAGTCATGTCACTCTCTACCTGCGTGATAATTCGCTTGTGTGTGGGTGCTCATAACAACGAACGGTATAGCAGCAGTTTAGTGAAGTAATGGAAATGTAGTGGAGTAGAATATTTAACCACCCGTGGAAGAGTAAAGAATAATGACAATGAAACAAACACGGTGTTGAAGGAGAGTTGACAGAGTAATAGCAATACCAACTACCCTAACGGAGGTACTGGGTGGAACAGCAGGGCAGCCAACCACAACAGTGAGAGAGTGAACCTGAGGGGTGGCTTGCCTGCCTGACTGGCCTACCAACTCGACCTGCTAGGGAGGGAGGGAAGAAGTAACGGGAGACTGAGGGAGGAGACTGGAAGAAAACAGTACGTGGAGAGGGAGGGAGGGAGGGAGGGAAAGGGTGACGGGGAGGAAAGCAGAAGGAAGGGAAGGCGAAGAAAGGAGACTTGAAGGAAAATGGAACGAGATAACGGAAACCAGTGTGTGGAAGGGAAAGAGGAAAGGATGGGGAGATAGCGGGAGCAAGGAAGTCGAGAATGACAACAAAGGAAAGAGGGAGAAAGACAGGAATGATGGAAACGAGAAGTGGAAGACATTGATTGATTGAAAGATTAGATGCAAAGAACTAAAGACAGGCTACGGTAGAGAGAGAGAGAGAGAGAGAGAGAGAGAGAGAGAGAGAGAGAGAGAGAGAGAGAGAGAGGGGAGCGAAAAAATAGACAGCAACGAGAAAATGGGGCTGGAAGGAGGTGAGGAGCACAATGGCGATGGAGGGAGGTGGGAAGGGGAGGAAAAAAGGCATGAAGGGAGGAGCTGGAGGTATGCGGGGGAGGGAAGGTAATGGCTGGAAGGAGCGAGTGAACTTGAGTGGAGGGAGGGAGGGAGTGCTCAGGGTGGAAAGGCAGTAGTGTAAGAGAGAACAAGATAGGGATGTGAATAAATAATGCTGGTGATTGTATAGTACTGTGTATAGGCCTACTGTGTAACTCCTCCCCCAGGGTATCTCATACCTCCAGGGTGTCTTACCTTTCTTCTTCGTTCCTCTATCACATATGTCCATAGGCCTACTATAATCTCACCATGGTATTAAGGGGAGATTCACTTGTTGGCAAATTGGAAGGCTACCGATTCCTCCTAACTATACCAGACAACAGACGCCCCCAGTGGTACTAATAGGCGATCTGTCTCTTGGCATAGTTTGGAGGAATCCGGAGACCTTCCAATTCACCAACAAGAGAATCTCCCCTTAAAAAAGCACCCCTGATACTTTACAGTGATGAAGGTACTGTACAATACAGGCACAACAACAACGCCAAGAGGTAATCAGGAGAGGGGTGGTGAACTTTTATTCCCTGACTGTACCACCAAATTAAAAGAAAAAAAAAATCATTTGTTAACTTGTGTTGTCTATTGCCCGAGAGTAAAGTTAAATCTGAACACACAATCCGTCAATCAAGACTCCTACACAAACGTATTGAAGTTGTTCTGATGTTGTGTAAAATTCAAACACTACAAAAACAATATTAAGTACACAGATAAATGAATAAGAAGTACACACACACACACACCTGACCTTCAACTCCTCCCTCCACTCCCACCTGTCTTCAGTTGTTCATCCCCTCTACCCCCCTCCCCCACACTCTAGTCAAGCCCACTACAACTATCCTAACCACTCCACCAACTATTGAAAACTATTTCAGTTCCGCCTGCAGTTTTTTGGTGTTTTAAGACTTTAATGATTGTAGCTTTCCATCATTAGCTTCAAATTTCGTTAGGGTACGATTCATTCCCAATCTACCGGATCTATTTCAATTTAACACCCGTGCCTGATTATTTTCCAAACCTCTGGGGCCATAAGAACGATTCCCAAGGCTATAATTATACAATCTGCATAGTTTACACATGGTTGAACCACCGTGTTAGGTACAAACTATAAATCACTGAAAAAAAAAAATCATCTCCACACATGGTTACCAAAGCCTAAACAATATATACAATGAGAATTAAGCTTTATATTGTGGTATGTATTCTATTCTTTACTACTACTAAGGATGCTACTGTCTTAAAATAATGTGATAGCGTGCTGCATTTGTAAACACTCACAATCCAAAATTTGTATCCAGGTCTTGTTGAAGTTTCCATTCCTTTGACATACTAGTGAACCAATTACAACTTTTATCCTCTTTCAAAATTTGCTCGAGCTCGCTTTAATTCTCGATCAGGCAGGCAATTCGAAGCAAGCCGGGTATAATTACACATATTTTGAATTGCGAGTGTAATTGGTTCACTACGGTAGTTACTATGTCAAAGGATTCAAAACTCCAACAAGACCTAGATACAAATTTTCGATTGCGATTGTAGTCACGTGCACTAATAAATATCCAGGTGTGCATCGAATACCTAGTTAGCTTGACACAGTAAACAAATGCACCATCAGATCTCCATTGGAATTAGTTGGTTGGTGAATTGGTGGACTGTTCAAAGCTTCAACCAGAGCTGTATAACTTATTAAGTGCTCGTGACTATACACACATACATTCCCAGCATTTCTCACACACACACACACTCACCTTTATAACCACGTCGAAATCATGCCTACTGGCCAGCTTCAACCAGAACTGTATAACTTATTAAGTGCTCGTGACTGTACACACATACATACATAGCAAGCATTCCTCTCTCTCTCTCTCTCTCTCACACACACACACACACACTCACCTTTGTAACCACGTCGAAATCATGCCTACTGGCCACTTCTTGAATAGCAGGCTCCCCTCCATCGATATGCACAGCCCACTCGTGTGTATAGTGACCCACCTCAGCCCTCACCATCACCACCACACTACACCAACAACACCACCACCACCACACACTTCTTGTTGTATACATATTTTCCTTAATCCAACAAACAAACCAACAAACAAACAACCGGGGAATTTTTAGGGGGGGGATTTAAAACACGGTAAAACGAAAATTAAAAATAGGAAAATGATGTGTGGATATTATTATTATCTTTTTCTGTATCTTTTATCTTCTTCCCCCCTCTCCTCCTCACTAAGGGTTGGTATTCTAACTAGATCGTCTCACTGAAGGTTTGTGGCATGGTGGTTGTTATGGAAGTTTGGAGGAGCGCAGAGGAAGAGCGGTAGTACCTCACACCTTCACAGCCAAGACCATACTGGCTGGCTCTGGCTGGCTGATGATGATACTGTGGAGCTACTACTGGTGGTGGTGGTGGTGGTGGTATTCAGTGTTGCCAACAGCTGCTGGTCTTCTGCTTGACGAAATTTCCCCAACTTTAATAACATCAGAATTTCCCTTTTTACTACCTCACCATTTCCCCGCTTACTCTTAAAGATAATTGTACAGCAGTACATTTACCATCTTTAGCAACATTCGAATTTCCCTTCTTTTACCTCACCAATTCCCTGTTTATTATTACTCTTGAAGATAGTCGTACGTATACCAACTTCAATAATATCAAAATTTCCCTTCTTATACCTCACCAATTCCCCGCTTATTACTCTTGAAGATAGTCGTACATTTACCAACTTCAATAATATCAGAATTTCCCTTCTTTTACCTCACCAATTCCCCGCTTATTACTCTTGAAGATAGTCGTACATTTACCATCTTCAGAAAGATTTGAATTTCCCTTTTTACCTCACAAATTTCCTGTTTACTTTTGAAGATAATCGTACATTTATCATCTTGATATTTCGTCTGGTAGAAATTTTCCCATTTATTCTTGAACAATCATCATTTATTTAATATTTCCATTGGTACTGTACCTCTAATTTCCCATATCTAGTGAATATTATCCATATTTGGCAACACTGCTGGTATTCACTTTGTTGGTAATACTGCTCGGGACCTGCTCACCTCCAGTGTTGCCACTTCGGCTGTTGTAAAACTTCGCCCAACTGTGACAGAAATATAGCCCAACATATAGCCTTATGTTTTAATCCGCGGTTCTGTCACTTATTATTTCTTTTATTTTTACGCCATTATACGTACAAAGAGTCTCTAGTCTACAAATTATTATATTATATGTTATTTCAGAGTTAACGAAAAAGCGTAGGTACACTCACAAACCAAAATTTGTAGCCACAAGTCTTGTTGAAGTTTCGAATCATTTGACATACTTGTAAACCAATTACAATACTTATCTTTTTACATATTATTTGCTTGAGCTCGCTTAATACTCAATCAGGCTATTCAAAGCAAGCCTGGATACATATATTTTGGATTACGAGGGAACACCACGAAATTCCCTCACCTTACTCACAGTCCAAGCCCAATATATCACTAAAACCGTAGATATTGGCAACCCTGCTTACCTCTCGACCAGCCAACTCACTATAATAACCCTGGCGGCGCAACACTCAACTATTCCGACTTTAAAACATTTGCCGCTAAAATTCTCACTTCCGACCTTCTGTAGCGTTCACTATGGTGCATTAAATCGAGTTATTTTATCCTCCTCTTGTATTGGTGGGTTGAAGGGGAAGATGTGTATAGTCACGCGAGAGGAAGAATGAAAGGGGAGGTCACAGTGGAGATGTTCTAGTGGTGAATCAATACAACATCGATTTCGTCTGGTAGTCTCCTGAATGAATGAATGAATGATAGGAGCATCGATATCAATTATTCACTTCAGTGTTCGATATTCGGAGGGCGGCGAAATGATGGGAGCATCGAAATCAATTATTCACTTCAGTGTTCGATATTCGGAGGGCGGTGAAATGAGCAATAAATGAAAGGAAGCGCTATACGTGCTGCATTTAACAACAGTTTTATCTCACAAACTAGTCTTTGGAATACGATCTTTTACTAATGGTGTGTAGAGAGTTAAGGTGGTAATTCTTTTTGGTAGATTGGAGTGTCTTGATTCCTCCAAAGTATGCAAGGAAACAGGACCAGAATAGCAAAAGTAATGGTGTTTTGTTGCTTGGAATAGTTTGGAAAATTCAGTTGCTCCAGAATTACAAATACAAAACTTCCCCCTTAAGTAGAGGAGGCTGTACAGTTGCCGACACATGAATCTGGTATGGCTCGTTACTTGTGACGTGGCTACAAAAGAATTGAAAATGTGAAAAAAGATGTAGTTTATTGACAGGCAGACAGTAAAATATTATTACTGTCTGCTTGTCAACAAACTATAACTTTTGCTCACTTTTGTTCTTGTTGTAGGTATCTCACAAGTAGCGAGGCGTACCAGATTCATATGTGGGCAACTGTACATGTGTGTGAGTGTGTGTGTGTGTGTGTGTGTGTAGGAGGCTGTACAGTGTGTGTGTGTGTGTGTGTGTGTGTATGTAGGAGGCTGTACAGTATGTGTCTGTGTGTGTTTGTGTGTGTGTGTGTAGGAGGCTGTACAGTATGTGTGTGTGTGTGTGTGTGTGTGTAGGAGGCTGTACAGTGTCTGTGTGTGTTTGTGTGTGTGTGTGTGTAGGAGGCTGTACAGTATGTGTGTGTGTGTGTGTGTGTGTGTGTGTGTGTAGGAGGCTGTACAGTGTGTGTGTGTGTGTGTGTGTGTGTGTGTGTACACCGCTATCACTGGCAATATGCAATAAAAACAGGGATTCAATTCTGTGCAGGTGTATGTATCCTTGGCTGGAGAATTAAACTGGGTTTGTGTACGAATGCTCTGTGTGTGTGTTCTCTCTCTCTCTCTCTCTCTCTCTCTCTCTGTAACGACTGAGTAACTGCTATTAACAAGTCAAGGTTTTAGCTTTAACGATGACTGTTACAATGACATTAACGATGGCTCAATAAAGAATTAGAACATTACTTCCCTCCTTCCTTCCGCCACTAATAAAATTATATGGTGTGAATTTGAAGAGAATAAAATTTGCATCCCTTAACCCTACTTAGGCAGACGTGGTTCCCTTAGTATACCGAGGTTGGCCTGGGTCTTACACACCCACAAATGAGAAAACCATAACATGGTTTCCAATATCTTTATTAAATTGAGATTTTTTGTGTAGCAAATATGACCCTTTTTCTACACAACTCACATAAAGAAAATAAACTTATTGTTAATTATGTAGTTTTAATACATAAAACAAAACAAAAAACGGTGATAATCAAGTTGGTTTCCCGCTCCTTACGATCTAATGCCTCCAGGACGTAACACGCTGCTGTCTGTCTATAATATCTACCTAGCTGTTTGTCCACCTGAGTTTGTACTTCGGTAACTTTCTTAATGAAGCCACTATCTGGTGATTTAATAGCATTTTTTAACTCAGTCACTTCAGTTACTATAGAGCATTAAGGGGGTGCGGCAGTAGGGGACAGGATTAGGGGGGGGGGACTGGGGGGGTGAGGGAATAGGGGGACAGGCTTGGAGTGGGTAGAAAGCCTGTAACCTATTCCCGCACCCCCTTAACCCCCCCCCCCCAGGCCTGTTCCCCTACTCCCGCATCCCCCCCAATAAACCCGACCCACCCAAAACCCCCCGCACCCCCCAAAAAAATCTGACTCATCCAAAAACCCCCGCACCCCCCTAACCCCCGCACCCCCCAAGCCTGTCCCCCTATTCCCGCACCCCCTTAAGTTTCCCCGTCAGCTGCTGCAGTACACGGGTCATCTGTCTCAGGCGGTGGTGTCAATATAATGCTGTCCATCAACTCCTTCTTAGTTATAACCTACAGAGCTGTGTACGTTGCAGTATTCGTAGTCCGGACAAAAAAGACTTATTAGCCATCTTACCGTGTATTACTCAGTAACTACTTCCTGGTGACCGCTGACCACACCAAGCAGGGCACCACGCCAACATGACACACAAACAAAACACCCTCACACACACACACACACATACATACAGCTATAAAACACACACACACTCTCATACACATATACAGCTATAAAACACACACACACACACAGCTATAAAACACACACACACTTACATACACATATACAGCTATAAAACACTCACACACACACAGACAGCTATAAAACACACACACACACAAACACACACACCTATAAAACACACACACACTCACACACACTTATAACACACACACACACACACTCACACACACACACTTATAAAACACACACACACACACACAGCTATAAAAAACACATACACACACACTCACACACACACAGCTATAACACACACACACTCACACATACACAGCTATATAACACACACACACACACAGCTATAAAACACACACACACTCACACACACAGCTATAAAACACACACACACACTTATAAAACACACACACTCACACACACACTTATAACACACACACACACACACACACACACACATCTCCAGTTCGCTTCCATACATACATACATACATATTAGAGGTCACGTTGATTTACTGACAATACCCGTTTCGTTGGATTGTGTTGTTGTCAATTATCGAAAAGGCTTCCCCTCATATTTTACACTGTAAGTTGATAATACACTGACGTCTCGTTGGTCTATTTTGGCACACAACTCTAACTAGGCCATCGACTTTGTGTGTGTGTGTGTGTGTGTGTGTGTGTGTGTGTGTGTTATAGTTGTTTGTTTGTGTGTGTTATAGTTGTTTGTTTGTGTGTGTGTGTGTGTGTGAGTGTGTGTGTGTGTGTTATAGTTGTTTGTGTGTGTGTGTGTGTGTGTGTGTGTGTGTGTGTGTGTGTGTTATAGTTTGTTTGTGTGTGTTTGTCTTATAGGTGTGTTTTATAGTTGTTTGTTTGTTTGTATGTGTGTGTGTGTGTGTTTGTGTGTGTGTGTGTGTGTTATAGTTTGTTTGTGTGTGTTTGTCTTATAGGTGTGTTTTATAGTTGTTTGTCTGTGTGTGTTTGTTTGTGTTTTATAGTTGTGTGTATGTGTGTGACTGTGTGTGTAAGTATTATCGGTATATGAGTGTGTGTGTGTGGTATAGTTCTGTGTGTGTGTGTTTTATAGTTGTATATATGTATGACTGTGTGTGAGTATTATCGGTATATGTGATTGTGTGTTGTATAGCTATGTGTGTATGTGTGTGACTGTGTGTGTGAGTATTGTCGGTATGTGAGTGTGTGTGTTTTATAGGTGTGTGTGTGTGTGTGTGCGTGTGTGCTTTATAGCTATGTGTGTATGTGTGTGACTGTGTGTGTGAGTATTATCGGTATGTGTGCGTGTGTGTTTTATAGTTATGTGTATGTGTATGACTGTGTGTGTGTGTGTTTTATAGTTGTGTGTATGTGTGTGACTGTGTGTGTGAGTATTATCGGTAAATGAGTGTGTGTGTGGTATAGCTATGTGTGTATGTGTGTGTGAGTATTATCGGTATGTGTGCGTGTGTGTTTTATAGTTGTGTGTGTGTGTGGTATAGTTGTGTGTATGTGTGTTTTATACGTTTATAGTTGTGTATGTGTGTGTGTGTGTGTATGTGTATGTGTGTGTGTGAAGGATGACAGAGGGTGAACAGGGAGGATGGAGGGTGAAGCAGTCTCATAACTTTGCCTTGATTGCTATTGAAATCTGATAGTGTAGGTAGGTAGGTAGGTAGGTGTAGGGGTCAGTGCATGGTGGGTAGGTGGGTAGGTGGGTATATAGGTGAGGAAAAGGAGAAGGAAGGATGGAAGAAAGGAAGGAGAGAAACAGAAAACATGGTGGGTGGGTGGGTAGATGGGAAAAGGGGAAGGAAGGACAGAAGGAAGGACGGAAGGAAGGAAGAGAGGAAGGAGAGAAACAGAAAACATGGTAGGTGGGTAGGTTGGTGAATTGGTAGGCTATATAGGTGAGGAAAAGGAGAAGGAAGGACGGAAGAAAGGAAGGAGAGAGACAGAAAACATGGTGGGTTGATGGGTTGGTGAGTTGGTAGGCTATATAGGTGAGGAAAAGGAGAAGGAAGGACAGAAGAAAGGAAGGAGAGAGACAGAAAACAGGGTGGGTTGGTTGGTATATAGGTGAGGAAAAGGGGAAGGAAGGAAGGACGGAAGAAAGGGACAGAAAAAAGGGTGGATGGGTTGTGGGTATATAGGTGAGAAAAAAGAGAAGGAAGGATAGAAGGAAAGACGGAAGGAAGGACGGAAGGAAGGAAGAATGGAAGGAGAGAAACAGAAAACATGGTGGGTGGGTGGGTTGGTAGGCTATATAGGTGAGGAAAAGGAGAAGGAAGGAAGGAAGAAAGGAAGGAGAGAGACAGAAAACAAACCACTTTTTTAGTTGAGAGAGAGAGAGAGAGAGAGAGAGAGAGAGAGAGAGAGAGAGAGAGAGAGAGAATTGACTTAGGGGCAAACATTATATCAGGTCAAATAAGTATATATTTTTACCTATTTCTTACCTTCCATCTCCCACATCCATCAACCAGCCAACCAATCCGTCTCCTATTTACACCAGCCAGCCAACCAGTCAGCCAACCAGTCAGTCAGCCAAGCAGCCAGTCAGCCAGCCAGTCAGCCAACCAACCAGCCAGTCAGCCAACCAGTCAGCCAGCCAAGCAGCCAGTCAGCCAACCAACCAGCCAGTTAGCCAACCAGCCCATCTCCTATTTACACCAGCCAACCAGTCAGCCAAGCAGCCAACCAACCAGTCAACCAACCAGCCAGTCAGCCAACCAGCCAACCAGCCAGTCAGCCAACCAACCAACCAGCCAGTCAGTCAGTCAGTCAGCCAACCAGTCCATCTCCTATTTACACCAGCCAACCAGTCAGCCAGCCAACCAACCAGCCAGTCAACCAGTCAACCAACCAGTCAGTCAGTCAGTCAGTCAGTCAGCCAACCAGCCAACCAACCAGCCAACCAGCCAATCCGTCTCCTACATCCGTCAGGAGCGATGAAGGTAAATCCATATTAACCTAATTAATGTATCAGTCAATTATTAATCTCTACCGGGAAATCTGTTCATATACTTCCGCATCCTCGTGTTTGTATGTGTGTGTGTGTGTGTGTGTGTGTGTGTGTGTGTATGTGTATATATGTGTGTGTGTGTGTTTGCATGTGTATGTGTGTGTGTGTGTGTGTTTGTATGTGTATGTGTATATGTGTGTGTGTGTATGTGTATATATATATGTGTGAGTGTGTGTGTGTGTGTGTGTTTGTATGTGTATGTGTATATGTGTGTGTGTGTATGTGTATATATACGTGTGTGTATGTGTGTGTGTGTGTGTGTGTTTGTATGTGTATATGTGTGTGTGTATATATATGTGTGTGTGTATGTGTGTGTTTTCATGTGTGTGTGTGTGTGTGTCAGAGGAATTACAGGAAGGAGGATGTAAGGGCAGGGTAGGCTATGGTTTTGGTATTTTTTGGGAGATAATGATTCCTCCAAACCATTCTTAGCACCAGGCCACCATTATTCTTGTTAAGGGGGTGCGGGAATAGGGGGACAGGCTTGGGGGGGGGGGTTTAGGGGGGTGCGGGAGTAGGGGACAGGTTTGGGGGGGGGGAATAGGGGGACAAGCTTAGGGGGGGGGGGTAGAAAGCCTGTCCCCTATTCCCGCACCCCCCTAAGCATGTCCCCCTACTCCCGCACCCCCAAAACCCCCCCGACCCCCCCCCAAAACCCCCGCACCCCCCTCAAGCCTGTCCCCCTATTCCCGCACCCCCTTAAAGAAGATAATGAATATACTATTGGTACATTGGAGGGCCTTGATTCCTCCTAAGTATGTCTGAAGGAATCAATTGCTCCAGATTAGATTTCCCAACAAAGTAGCCTACTATCCCATTAAATAAAAAGGACCATTGCAGTGTTGGATAGGTACGTACGAATGGCTGGCTGGTTGGCTTCAGTTTTTATCACCGTAAATATTACCCATAAAACCTTATATTGAGTGTTGATGATTATTATAGATGTGTAGTTGAAGGTGTGTAGATGTAAAAGTTGTATTTATATGAGTATGGCATAATTACATTTGCATATACTAACATATATACCAACCAACCAGTAGCCTACAGTCAGAACCCAACAAAGTAGGCTATAGTAAGTCCCAACAAATGATTATAATAGAGAATAGTGTAGCCTAATATTATTGTTTTGACTCTTAGTATAATATTGTATAGTTGTATGGTTCTCTAAGTTGATACTCATAATGGATTGTCGAAAATAAATCATTCTTTAATTGGTCCCCCTTCTCTCTCTCTCTCTCTCTCTCTCTCTCTCAAATATATATAGCCTATGGGCGGGTGACGCAATCCTTCTGTGGTCGACTGTGCATCCTGGTAGCATGGCAGTTGATCTTCCCCTCCCCCTTTCCCTTCCCCTTACCCCCTCCTGGCAATCCGACCTTCACCTGACGTCACATAATATTCTGTGTGTATCCTCCTCCATCTCACTCACACTTTCCGCTGCTCCGTTGTCTGAGTGTGTGTGTGTATCCTTTTCCATCTTATTACTCACTTTCCGCTGCGACGTTGCTGTGTGTGTGTGTGTGTGTTTGTTTGTTTGTGTATCCTTCTCCATTTTACTCACTTCCCGATGCTACGTTGTTTGTGTGTGTGTGTGTGTGTGTATCCTTCTCCATCTTACTCACTTCCCGATGCTACGTTGTCTGTGTGTGTGTGTGTGTCCTGGACAGTGATATTGTCGTTCCGGGACTCCCCTCGCCTCGGGTTGAAGAGTTCACATGGGTGCAAACAGAAACATTGAGGGCTGCCACAGTTATACACACACAGACACACATCTCTGGGACGCGGGGAACACGACTATAACCACTCTTCACAACACTCCAACATAACCACTCTTCACACCACTCCAACATAACCACTCATCACAACACCCCAACATAACCACTCTTCACACCACTCCAACATAACCACTCATCACAACACTCCAACATAACCACTCTTCACAACACTCCAACATAACCACTCTTCACACCACTCCAACATAACCACTCATCACAACACTCCAACATAACCACTCTTCACAACACTCCAACACAACCACTCATCACACCACTCCAACATAACCACTCATCACAACACTCCAACATAACCACTCTTCACACCACTCCAACATAACCACTCTTCACAACACTCCAACATAACCACTCATCACAACACTCCAACATAACCACTCATCACAACACTCCAACATAACCACTCATCACAACACTCCAACATAACCACTCATCACAACACTCCAACATAACCACTCATCACACCACTCCAACATAACCACTCATCACAACACTCCAACATAACCACTCTTCACAACACTCCAACATAACCACTCATCACAACACTCCAACATAACCACTCATCACAACACTCCAACATAACCACTCATCACAACACTCCAACATAACCACTCATCACAACACTCCAACATAACCACTCATCACACCACTCCAACATAACCACTCATCACAACACTCCAACATAACCACTCTTCACAACACTCCAACATAACCACTCATCACAACACTCCAACATAACCACTCATCACAACACTCCAACATAACCACTCATCACAACACTCCAACATAACCACTCATCACACCACTCCAACATAACCACTCATCACAACACTCCAACATAACCACTCTTCACAACACTCCAACATAACCACTCATCACAACACTCCAACATAACCACTCATCACACCACTCCAACATAACCACTCATCACAACACTCCAACATAACCACTCATCACAACACTCCAACATAACCACTCATCACAACACTCCAACATAACCACTCATCACAACACTCCAACATAACCACTCATCACAACACTCCAACATAACCACTCATCACAACACTCCAACATAACCACTCATCACAACACTCCAACATAACCACTCATCACAACACTCCAACATAACCACTCATCACAACACTCCAACATAACCACTCATCACAACACTCCAACATAACCACTCATCACAACACTCCAACATAACCACTCTTCACACCACTCCAACATAACCACTCATCACAACACTCCAACATAACCACTCATCACACCTTGTCCTGTCTCTCCTATTTGATTACTTACTACTATACTGGATTTTGCTACTGGTTCCCACTCATATTTGGATCAGCTACAGTATATTTATTACCTCTCTCCTCTTTTCCATACGTGTCTTGTTCCACTTAATTTATCTCCTCTCATTCCTCACGCTTTTCCTTTCTCTCTCTCTTCCAAACTTTCCCCTTTTCTATGCACTTGTCTTCTCTCTTCCCAAAACTCCTCTGCTCCAAGTAGCCTACTTCCCTTCTCTTCAAAACACCTCTCTTCCTCATATTTTTCCTCTTGCACCTTCTCTCTCCACCTTGTAAATTACCTTATCCCTTCCCACCCGTGGGTCGTGTCTTTGGCCAGGAAGATCAGCAAAGCATCGTGTTTCTTTCTCTCAAGCCTCTCACTCTCAATAATTTTTCAACTGTCCTTCCTTCCTTTGTACTTGCTGTCCCACCTCTTTATTACCTATTCCCTCGTCCTACAGGTTGAATCTCTTGTATCCAAGGGCCAATTCCACAGTGGTTTGCAAGCACCCTAACGAAAGAAACTGAACTGTGTAAATGAATCATGAGTGAATTATTTGATGATACCACTATGATACTGTGGTACTGTATTATGGAACTACCTGACAGAGTTTGTGGATATGGAAAGTGAGTTTGTTGGCTATAATTAAGACTGACAAGTGTGGTTGGCGAGGATCATAACCAACCAAAGCCACTGTGGAATCGGCCTATTGACACTAGCTGTTCCTTTTCCTTATGAGTTAACCGACATACTGTACTGTAGTCTGGATACCAGTTAGTACTTCCTCCAACGAAAGAATCGTAAAATGTTTGACAAAAAAGCATCAGTTTTTGTATAGAGGTTTCTTTCCACCGCATCTATTATAGACTGCTGAATACATTCTCATCCTTAAATAGAATTAGATAAAATTTACATACCGTGGATTTAATTTAGGCCATAAAATAATTACATTTAACAGTAATATCATAAAATCTCTGTTTTTACACAATTTTTCATAGAGTTTCCCAATGTATGATTAGCCTATTGATGTTACAGGATGAAACTTTCTCCACCAACATTGTGTGTAGTAAACAAGTACTGTATTGAAACTAGGCCTGGGGAACATGAAACAATAAAGGTGACCACTGAATAATAGAAAAACTATTATATAAATTGATTTGTTGAATAGTTCCTTGCACCAAGGATAACTGATATGACTTTAGGGACGGTCACCTGATAAATTTGTGTAAATTGAAAGAAGTAATATATTTTAGAATTCCTTTTTCCCTTCCTGGCCTAAGCACCCGGCACCCAGGAAAAGGGAAAATAAGTACTGAATATATTGTACTTGTAATCAGAGCTGTACCTTTTAATTATTCTTTGCCCCCATGTCATTGATATATTTAGTGAGTGTAGCCCAGGCTTGTTCCACCTGTTGTTGTGTGTACTCTGTTGACCACTGTGTACAAAATACCACATTGGCTGCCTCCACCATGGCTCTCCCTGATAATTGACTATCCACCCTCCTCTCTGCCTCTGCTTCAGTCTTCCCGTCTCTCTCCATGATCCTTTTAACTGCTTCGGCTCGCTTCAGTATACACACCCATACCTTACAAGAAAATATATCATTACAGGTAAACAGCTGTTGTGTTGGAGTGGTAATTCACAATGACGTGAAGAGCAGCATGCTAAGAAAAACCCACTTTTTATAGACAAAAAGTATTTAATATGGACGTTTCGGAGGCAACTACCTCCCTCTTCAGCAGTACAGAGTTGAATGAAACATGAAAGGAAAATAAGTAGCTGACAGGGGGAGGGAGGGACAAGGTGTGTTCTGATGACAGACAGACCACACCTCACCTCACCTCACCCAACTTATTTTCCTTTCATGTTTCATTCAACTCTGTACTGCTGAAGAGGGAGGTAGTTGCCTCCGAAACGTCCATATTAAATACTTTTTGTCTATAAAAAGTGGGTTTTTCTTAGCAAGCTGTTGTGTTGTTATTTTTGGATATATTTTTGGAATAAATACTCTATAATTTTATGGTACAAAGATATTTCAGTATGAATTCGGTGATTGGTTTTTAGTGATTGGTCTTTGTTAGAGTGAGACAGGGACATGTAATGCCACCAGAGTTATTCAATATCTAACTGGATGGAGTGATGAAAGAGGTTTAGGGAAGAGTATTGGAAATAGAAGTGGAAATGTTCCAGGGTGGAGAAAATTTGTCTCTGATAAACTTGATGTAAGCAGATAATGCGGTGCTATTGACTAGCAGATAGAGAGATCTGAGAAAATTAGTGACATTTTTTCAGTGATGTGTGAATGCAGCTATTTAATAGTTGATTTGTTTAAGCTTAATATTCGAGTGGAAGAGTATGTACAAAAGAGAAACGTGAGGGGCAGAGGAGGGCTTGACCAAGTAAGGAGGGAGTGTTGGAACAAGGAGAACTAGAGGCACTTCTGCCGTGGCCACCCCCTTGGGTGGAGTTCCCAGAGGGAACAAGGCGTCAGAGCTATAGATAGATAGATTCGATCCTACTCCACTGTGACACAAAAAGTAACAGATAATTAGAATTGATTATACTGTATTCAAGTGTAGAGAAGCTGATAGAGTGTTTCCCCTTCATCTGTCTGTAACTGTACTATTGTTCAAAATAATATCATTATGATTCATATACAGTATGATACAATGGACAAAGATTTGGAAAATCTGTGTGAGACATTAAGAGTCATACCATTCGTTTGTACAGTCGCCCTCAGGAATTCGTACACAGGGCACTGGTTAAAAGGGGTCTTTATTCTGTACATACTGTAGAGATAGTTCTGCTGACTGACTCAAATATTAGCCACATAACATCACTAGAAACATTTGGTGTAAGGAAAACATTGAACTAAATTTTCTTGCTGTTATGAACCCTTGATATCAGTGGTGTATACGAATTCCTGAGGCCGACTGTACATTCACCCAACCCTTCTGTAAGGACAAATTTTTGTGTGATTGTACATTCAATTAAGTTCAACTATTGTGGATTCATTACAGTATATTATTCCTAATATATGTGCAAAATATGAATATATATTCTGTACTCACCTGATGACACATACTCTGCCAGCCGGCTGCCAACAGAACAGCAGCATCCAGCACCACCACCCTTGTACCTGTCTTCCTTTCAGCCTCTATTTTCACATTGGCCAGTCTTTGTATCTCTGGCCATACTATCCCATTCAGTGTCTCCAGTGCATCCTTGTTCCCAAACACCTTTGCTCCCAAAATCTTGCGATTGATTTCTCCATCATTTCCGATGATATCTGCACCAAAAGTTTCAATCAGTTTATTGTAACAGTTTGTGTTTTTTTGGTATGCTTCATGTCCTAATTTATCACAATCGATAACAACTGCTCCCAACTTTTCCAGACGCTTTGCCACACTTGATTTCCCACTGGCTGACCCTCCAGTAAGACCAATGATGTGTGGTGTGTTTGGAACATTTGCATTTGGAATAGGAGGATTGAGGACAGTACCTAGCATTCGCATTCTCTGTGAACTGGCACTGATTTTTTCCTCCTCTTCTTGGTGTATTCTCATGTCATCTTTAACTAGACTGATCACATAGCCATCAAGGGTCTTTATTCCACCTTCCCTGCGGACATTATTGATCAAGTCAATTCCTTTTATGGTCTCTTCACTCACCACTATCATATCTATGTTGGGGTCCCATCGTGTTGGTCCTAAGGGATCAGTGATGGGGACAATACTGTACTCCACACTTGGGTCAATATCCATCACCAATTCCCTGACGTTCTTAACCCGCTCCTCACAGGGAAGGATCAGCTCTTTCAGGGTCTTGTTTTTGAGCAGAGGACCTTCAGACACTCCAATGGTGAATCTGTTTTGGCATCTTAGCAAGGCCTCGGAAAGTAGTATCTTGTGTCCTACATGTATGCAATCAAATGTTCCACCGATAACAACACTTGGGTAAATCTTATTTGCTTTGGCATTTTTCATATTATCATGCAATTCAGTTCCCTCCCCTTCAGTTGGACAGTTCTCATCTAAGAGAAATATTTGTCGGTCTTTGCTGATTATAAAACTCCTATACCTTGCCTCTAGGTTGACCAGTTCACTCCCTTTCCATGCATGGTCAAAAAGTACGGCATCAATCCTGGATGAGGTCTTGAGGGGGATTTCCGAAAGGCTCTTGAAACCAGCCAGCAGCACCCTGACATCTATGCCCCGACAGAGGCTTGGGGAAGAGTAGTAGATGGAATTGATAATGCGACTATAGAGGGTGAGGCGCTGGTTGACTTGGGTTAAGGGTGGTGTACAAGCCAAGGGGTCCAGGTGTACATACAGAGTCTTGCTAACATACTGGGATGCTGCCTTGAGCACCTGAAATAAAGGGGATGTAATTAATTGACTGAATGGCTAACTGGATAGAAAACATTAATGACAGTGTTCAAAACTTTGGGATATTATGCAGCAAACTTTAACTAGAGAACAAGGACAAGAGGGATACATTACTTTGAGAGCTGGACTTGACTAAGTACTGCAGCCTCTCTATCTATCTATAGCTCCGACGCCTCGTTCCCTCCGGGAACTCCCCCCAAGGGGTAGGCCACGGCAGAAGTATCTCCAGCTTTCCCTGTTCCAACACTCCCTCCTTACTTGGTCAAACCCTACTCTGCCCCTCACATTTCTCTCCCTTATATACTCTTCCACTCTATTCTAACCGGAGGTCTGCCTCTGACGCCACTACGCCAGGACCCATAACTTCACTTCCATACACCTTCTTCACAAACTCATCATCTTGAATTTTCTCCACATGTCCAAACCACCTCACGCTCAATAACAATTGCCTTCTCACTCATACCACATCTCATACACACTCTCATTACTTTCTCCATCCCACCTAGTAAGTCCACATGCTCCTCTCAAGTAACTCATTTCCATTGCACCTATTCTAGACTGATGAGCCCTACTCCATGTCCATGTCTCTGACGCATATGTCAGTGTTGGCAGGATTATACTATTTCGTAGACCCCTTTTCACTTCCATACTCACACTTCTACTCTTCATTATCCTCCCCAGTGATCCTATGACCTGTCTACCCCTCATTGCTTTCTCCCTAATTTCTCCTTCCATACTTCCATGTTTACACAGAACTGTACCCAGGTACTTAAACTCCTTCACTTCCTCCATCCTCTCACCCCTCAGAGTTATCTCACACTTAGTCCCAGTTGGTACTCCCACTCTGTAAGGTGTAGCAAAGTCAATCACTTCAGTTTCTGCTCTCTCAAATACAGTACCATCAGCTTACTTTTACCCACATTCACCTTCAACTTCCTTCATTTACACACGGACTGAAACTCATCCACCACCTTCTGTAACTCCCTTTCACTCTCAGCCATCAGCACTGTGTCATCTGCAAATAAGCTTGCTACCAAGGACCAATCTACTCCATTCAATGTTAGCTTTGCCCCCAGGCCATCCACTCTGGCCTTCATCTCTCTCATACAACCATCCATATATATATTGAACAGCCATGGTGACATAACATATCCCTGTCTCAGCCCTACACTAATATTAAAAATCTCACTTAGATCACCCTTTACCCACACACATGCTATTGCTTCTGCAATAGTACTGTACTGTACTAGAATGTGGGTGTAAAATTATCAGCATGATGTATTGACAATGAAATGAGCAAAGTCTCCAACTCATCACGGCAATCAAACCAGATACTGTACAGTACTGTATTCCTCTCAAGTACAGTTGCTGATTTCCACTGCAACTATTTTAGATTGTTGCATCCTTTTCCAATGTCCATGTCTCCAACTCATACACTTGGTAAAATATGAATAGCAACAAATCATGATGGAACATTAACTATATTTGTAGGGACCATATGATGTAATCCAAATGGAAATGTACATTATCTTTTGTAATACATACTTTTGAATCCTACAAACAACTATGAACATTAATATACTAAACATTTCATCAAATGTTGTCACAATTCATATTTTGCCAACTGTAAATTATCATCAGCAAAGATTATATTATACAGTACAGTACAGTTCTATAACTTGGCCAACCCACACATTTAGGCAACAGAAGACACAACAGTCAACTTAGGCTTATAACAGCATATTCAAAGCAATGCTAAATGCTGCAAAAATTGATGAAGGTAAGATTAATTATCCAGTAAGAAAAGACTGACCTTGGGTAAATCTGTGATGATATGACGAGCTGGTTGGGTCAATATCAAGAGTCCTGTCATGTGGCTCATCTGGAATATTACAAGATAAATTAACACATCAAATTATTACATAAAAAGGAAAAACGAATATGGTGAAAACAACTATAATAACATAGTCTTGCATTAGGCTAGCTGTATATGCATTGGTATACAGCCTAGAAATGTGTATAAAACTAGATAAATAATTTGTGAAAACACCTTCAAATCTGTGTCTCAACAATAATTATCATACACTCGACAAATATTACGTAATTTATTTTATATCTTTATTATCCAATAATTATGCACTTGACAAATATTACATAATTTACTTTATATCTTTAATATCCAATAATTATGCATTTGACAAATATTACGTAATTTACTTTATATTGTTACGTCCCCAGCCCCGGGTAGACTGAGGCACGTAATCAGATTAAATATCTGGAGGAGAGGAGCCAATCAAACTCAAAGCTTTATCATTTATCTTTATATCTTGTTCTTCTCTTACCTCTCTTACCCCTCTTACCCCTCCCTTCTATAATATCTTCATAAGTTACATACCATATTATGAAGACAACCTGGAACTACAATACAATAACATCAATAACATCAACAATATAGAGTAGTGACATCTTCTAACAAATAGTGAAGATGTTGACACCTCTCTACTAAAACATAATGACGATGTGACATAGTGAAGATATGTCACACTGTAACAATATATATCTTTAATTTCCAAATTTTATTACAACGCAATGCACTAACCATTACACGATCACGGCCAATGCATTATGGACCGTATTCAAGAAAACCGTGGTGTATACAATGGCGTGGTACTATATGACGGTTCTCTTGTTGTCTATGGAGCCGTCGTACCGGTACCACACCATCGTATGCACTATTAATGTTCTTGAATATGGCATCTCTATATATAAACAATATTGATATTTATCTAGTATATTGCCGTTTTGTATCAGTGTTGCCAGATCCAGCTAGGTCCCAGTATTTTGCCCCGGTCATTTTCTGTACTATACCACGGTTATTTCCCGGTAGTTTGCCCAGGTTAGGTCCCGGTAGTCTGATGTGGTCTAGGTTAGGTTAGGTAAGGTCGGGTTAATTTCAAAATGCCCGATTTGAATATGCCCTATCTTGGAATTGGGGCATTTGCGGAGGAAATGCCATAGAAGAAAATAGTCTTAGAATGGTCTAAATAAGCGGGTAATGAAAGTAGAAAAACCGTACACAATAATGGTACTTCTTTCAATATTTACCCATTTTTCTCTTTTTAATGTTTGTGATACATACACCATACTTACCTTATCTTGTTTTCCCGTGATATAATATTGACGATTTATTGATCAGAGGGGACTTCTTTTTTATCTTTTTTAAGGTAACCACGGGGTGTTTTCAGGGTCGTCAAGACTGAATGATAGAATATAATATGATCATGATAATTTAGGTATTTATTGAAAGAATTACCGTTTTGCAGCAGTGTTACCAGATCCGGCTGAGTCCCAGTAATTTGCCCCAGTCATTTATTGTACTTTATCACGGTTATTTCCCGGTAGTTTGCCCAGGTTAGGTTCCGGTAGTCTGCCCAGGTTAGGTCCCGGTAGCCTGATGCGGTCTAGGTTAGGTTAGGTAAGGTCAGGTAAGGTCAGGCTAATATCAAAATGCCCCATTTGTTGGAAATGGGGCATCTGCGGAGGAAATGCCATAGAAGAAAATAGTCTTAGAATGGTCTAAATAAGTGGGTAATGAAGGTAGAAAAACCGTACGCAATAACGGTAATTCATTCAATATTTACCATAATTTATTTATAGTGTATAGCCTACTTTGGTCATGGCTTTTTGGTATAATGTTACGAGTATTCCGATTCCTCCAAAGTATGTCAGGAAACTTACTGGACCAGATGAAAAAAAATAATGAAGTTCTGTTTGCTTACAATTGTTTGGAGGAATCAGTTGCTCCAGATTTACCAAAGTAACCAAAAAAACACTGTATGTACTTTGGACTTTCCCCGGGCCCTTACAAAAGTTTGTTTACATTTGGTTTTCTATGATGTTTAAGCTTCGTAGAAAATGTAATATATAAAGGATATACGTAACTATAATGGCACAAATATTCACATTCCTACCATACATGTATTTGATAACTTCATGGCCTTTACCAGCAACGTTCCTCAGAGTTTTGTTGGTGCTTGTACTATATATATATATTTTTTTATATATATGTTCCGACACTGGGCATAGGCTTCATCAAGCCCGTTACTGTGGTCCAGGTCATCTGCTACTCACACACACGTCACGACTTCCAAACTGGTACCCAGCCACAGAGGGAGGGAAGTGAGGGTAATTCCCAAATACTGCAGCTGTTATGGTACCAGCGAGGGTGTTTTACGACGTTCGGTGGCCTTATAGTTAGTGCCTCTCTCTCTGTATAACTATCCTTTCTCTCTCTCTCTCTTTGTATAACTATCCTTCTCTCTCTCTCTCTCTCTCTCTCTCTCTTTGTATAACCATCCTTCTCTCTCTCTCTCTCTCTCTCTCTCTCTCTCTCTCTCTCTCTCTCTCTCTCTCTCTCTCTCTCTCTCTCTCCACACACCGTCCAGAGAAAGTGACACGAGGCAAGGGGGTTCACTTTCACCCTCCGTGACCTGCGTGAAAGCCACGGTGACCACGAGAGAGAGAGAGAGAGAGAGAGAGAGAGAGAGAGAGAGAGAGAGAGAGAGACAAGGATTATTATACAAAGAGAGAGAGGGAATTAGACAAGGATGGACAAGGAGAGAGAGAGAGAGAGAGAGAGAGAGAGAGAGAGAGAGAGAGAGAGAGAGAGAAGAGAGAGAGAGAGAGAGAGAGGAATACATAGAGTTGACAAAACACACAAACACACACACACAGAAAGGAATATACAGTACACAGAATTGACTAAAAAAAACACACACACAGACCACAGAAATGAATAGGTGATATTTATAGGGATGGGAGGGGAAAGCATTGATTGTACTGAAGTGAAAGTGATACAATTATCTTCCTCTTATACACATACACGCCTGTGGTATGTATGTGTGTGTGTGTGTGTGTGTATGTGTTTTATTATAGTGTGTGTATGTTTTATTATAGTGCGTGTATGTGTGTTTTATTACGTTTTTTTTTTTTATATTAGTCTATATGTGTGTATATATGTGTGTGTGTGTGTGTTTTCTATAATAGTATGCATGGGTGGTGTGTATTTTATAGTATTTATTATGTGGTGTGTGTGTGTGTGTTTTATTATTGTAGGTATGTGTGTTATATAATAGTATATATATATATAATATATATATGTGTGTGTGTGTGTGCTTGTGTGTGTGTGTGTGTGTGTGTGTGTGTTCTTGATTCCTCCAAAATATGCCAGG